>SNQJ01S0273773.1:0-11552 GCA_010110895.2 Picea sitchensis | reverse complement strand
AGACTAGAATAGAAGTCAATATTAACTTCCAAGATTGATCTAACAGATCAAACATGTTGCAAATGTACAAATCCTGATGAGTTTCCAGAGAATTCTCCCAGCAAGAGGGAGAAGACTATGACGAGACACTTACTCTAGTAATTGAATAAATAGTTCCAGTATTCATAAAGACAACCAGAACAACCATGATTCATATATAGTATGAGATGCAGGGGGAGAAATCCCCATATTTAAAATTGAGTGGCAGTTGCTGCAACACATTAGTTGGTTCATGGAGACATGAATACAATAAAAGATAGAGTTACCTCCATGAAAGAAGAAGAGCTACATTCAGTATCAATTATTGAGCCACTCTTAGTTTCAGATGAAGTTGTTGTGATGATGGAGTAGAGGAGTTACTCTTTGATTTCAGTAGTCACAGTGAGAATGGAGTAGCCATTCTTAGCTTCAGAGAAGTTGCACGTGTAGAGTCCTAGTTCCAGAAGGAATAGTTGCAGAAAGAGGAGAGGACATACTCTCAGGCAGTGAGACAGATAGTTATTTGCAGAGAGCACATAGAGCTAGCACATGATTGTGGAGATTGAGTTGTAGCTGAGCAAGTGTACTAGACTGGTACAATGTAATGTGAAAAGTTGGTTTGAAGTTGAAGATAGAAAGACTCGGGTCTGTAGGTTGAAGAAGGCTATGTACAGGTTGAAGAAAGCTCCTAGAGCTTGATATGGAAGAATTGAAAGTTTACTGATGAGCTTGGGATTTACCAAGAGTAAATTTGATTCTAACCTTTACCTCAAGGTTCTGAATGATGAGCCAGTGATGTTGCTACTATATGTATATGATGTATTCTCGACAAGATGAAGAAAACCTCATCACAGATTGCAGAAGAAGCTTGCTACAGAGTTTGATGAAAGACCTAATGCATTATTACTTAGGTCTAGAAGTTTGACAGAGCCCAAAGAAGATCTTCCTTAACCAAGGGAAGTATGCAGTTGACATACTGAAGAGGTTTGATATGTTGGAGTGTAAATACATGAACACACCCATGGAAACAAAGTTGAAGCTCATGGTTGATACTTCATTAGAATTGGTTGATACTACGTTGTAGAGTCAGATTATTGGTTCGGTGATGTATCTGACAAATACCGGGCCAAATATATGTTTTTCCTTGTGTTAGTATCTGGTAGAACCCGGACGTGTTCAACTTGATGATGCAAAATATGTGATGTGATACCTTAAGGGTACGTTGGGTTTTGGTCTCTGTTATACTAGAGATCATGACTTCAGACTGAGTGGTTATATCGATTCAGATTGGGCTGGAAGTGTCTCTGACAGAAAGAGCACCTTAGGATGTTGTTTTAGTCTGGGGTCAGCCATGATCTCATGGCAGAGTAGGAAGCAATCAAGTATTTCTCTCAACAAGGAAGAAGCAAAATATATTGCAGCATGTTTCGCCAGTGGTGAAGCCATATGGTTTCAGATGTTGTTGATAGATCTATTTGATCTAGAGATGGAAGCCACTGTCATCCTATGTGATAACCATAGTTGTATAAAGATGATGTGTTCCATTATGAGTCAAAGCACATAGAGATATGGTATCACTTCATTCGTGACATGGTGCAGAGAGGAGCCATAAAGCTCCATTATGTTACCACAGATGAACATCTTGTTGATGTGTTGACCAAGCCTCTGTCTAGTGTAAAGTTTAAGCACTTTCGAGACAAGCTTGGTGTAGTCCGAAAGGACCTCCCTCGAAAGGGGGAGTAATGTTGATGCCATCCTAGTGCTGAAGATTTCCAACTTCGTGTTGATTTTGTTGTGATGCCAGCCTAGTGCTGAAGATTTACAGCTTCATGCTGATGTTGTTGAGATGCCAACCTCGTGTTGAAGATTTCAAGATTCGTGTTGATGTTGTTGAGATGTCAGGCTCGTGCTGAATATTTCCAGCTTCATGCTTATGTTGTTGAGATGCCAACCTTGTGTTGAATATTTCCAGCTTTGTGTTGATGTTGATGAGATTCCAGCTTCATGCTGAATATTTCCAGCTTAGTGTTGATGTTGATGAGATGCCAGCTTCGTGATGAATATTTCTAACTTAGTTTTGATGTTGATGATGCTCCAACCTTCGTGTTGTGATGTTGTTGTTGTTGATGTTGTATCAACCTTGTGATGTTATTGACGATGATGATGCATTAGTGTTATACTAATCCATGTTGATGCAGATGATGATGATGCCATTCCAACTCCTTGTTGTGGATGATGATATTGATGATGAGAAAAAAATCCGATGATTTTTAGATATGCTAGTCAATGTTCCAGATGTTGTTGATGTTGTTTCCCTCTCTCTCTCTTGATGATGTTGTAGAATACCCTTCTTTTTAAGGGAGTGTTGAAATATTGTAACTGCAAAGAGTATTCTATTTATTATTGAGTCATTCTTCATTATATCAATCCCCTTTTGTGGATTGATCATGTCAAGCATTGTAATTGACCAAATCTCCTTTTGCGGATTGGTCAAACCCTAATTGTATTATGAAAATTAATAAGTCGTCCCCCAAGCCTAATTAAAGTGGTTTTAACCACTAAGAAGACAAGTCGGCCCTACCGAGTGAAGAGACTTCTTTCCAACGCCTGCCAGCTAGTATAAATAAAGGAGGCTAGTGCCTCATTATCTCACTCACTCATTCACTCATCAAGTGTGTAAGTTTTGTAGTTGCAGTTGGAGAAGAAGGGAGAGAGAGGCACATTTCTCAGTGTTGGATATTCTCTAGTGTTTTGGTTTATTGTCTTGGCATTGTCTTGGCTATCTATATTGAGGAAGTTTTGTTGGGTGTTCTTCCCCATGAGGGTTTCCTAGGATAAATGTTGTTTATTTTTTTACTGTGTTTCTCTCAGTAATCCTACCTATGTTATTGTTATCTATTAAATTGAAAAGAAACCCAATAATAGCTCAAAACGTAACAAGATTAGGCCCAACGTTTTGCATAAACTTTATTGCAAATGGCACTGCAAGTACTGAAACTAGTGTTGGCACTACAACTAGTGTTGCAACTAGCACTACAATTGGTGTTGCAAATGGCACTGCAACTGGTGTTTCAAATAGCACTACAACTGGTGCTGCAACTGGAACAAAGGAACTAGCACGAAGAAACTAGCACGAAGGAACTGGCACTGCAAACCTAGGGATTTTATGAGGAAACCCTAATATCTCAACTTTAGAAATTTGCAGATCTGATCCGAGGAAGAGATGTGCCCTACTTAGGCAACCTTCTTAGTGAGTTCAATAAGCGCTCAACGAGCTTGGAAATGAGGGAAACTGAGGATCTTACTTCCAGCAGTTAGACTGTTATGAAGGAAACCATCTCTGAAAAAATGTTTAAATTTTGGTATGCTCGTTTAACCATAGGCAATATCACATCATTGTCACCCAACCATAGGCATTCACATATGCCATTCCCGAT
This sequence comes from Picea sitchensis, assembly GCA_010110895.2. Lineage (NCBI taxonomy): Eukaryota > Viridiplantae > Streptophyta > Pinopsida > Pinales > Pinaceae > Picea > Picea sitchensis. Next base: position 8,097 of record SNQJ01S0273773.1, on the reverse strand, counting down.
CACACTAACCTTTTCTTAGAATAATTATGGCAAGCCTACTCCAGAACCAACAGATAAACCCTAGATGCTAACTACAACAACAACTCAAGACAAGTAGAGTGCTTCTCCTAGGGTAGCACACAAGAGAGAGAGTATCCATATCCACAGAACAAACACCATACACAACTGTAGCAGTTGCAACTGCACTACTCTCTCTCTCAAACTTGCACCATGCTTAGCAAGAATATCACCAAGAATATCACCAAGAGAGAGACCAAGACCAAGATATGACCATTCTCCCTTATTCCTCCTTGCAATTGTAGTTGCAGCTACAACTACAACTCTCCACAAGACTTTCACTCTAACTAGTTATCCAAATGAGCTAAAACGTCCTTTATTTATATTAATATGTCCAGTGAATTTTCTCGATGGGACGACCTCACCTTCTGGTAATTATATTTTATGTTTATCTTTTTCATGTGGAGCGGACTTGTATTTCTGAAGATAATATTCTAATATTATTTATTTCACTAGGCCAACTTGTCTTCTAGGGTTTCCACACATCTATTTAATGGTTCACTTTCTTCGAGAATATTCTATTCTAAGTCATAGGTTACATGTGGAGGTTAATACCTCCCGTGGATACCAAAACATTAACAATTTCAACCATTGAAACCAATTCCAGTGTTCTTCATCTCTTTACCTTTCCAACGAGGTCTCCTTTGCTCAAAACATATGTCTGAATCAAAAGTTATGAGCTCTAGAAGATGGAGACTCAACCACCATTGATCTGGTTTGTGGGTAAATCTTTTCCCTTGATCTGATTTTGTCTCTCTTAGTCCCACATTTATTTGGTAAGGGAGAAAACGTGGTGTTTATAATGCATATGCCTCCCTTACCATTTATGTGTGAAATAGAGGAACTCATGGAAGCCTTAGTGTAGCTCTCGTGCCTTAGAAAAATTCATGTCTTGATAATATTTTGGTCGACCAATCATCGCCTAATCATCCCCCAGCCACTGTCCATTCAACCTATGAATGCATGACATGTGACGTCCAATCACCACCCAGCCACATGCCACGTGTCATTGGGAGGTGTGCCCAAAAATAAAGGGAAATAAAATTAGGATAAGAATTATTATTGAGAAATAATATTAAAAAATAAATGAAGTGTTTACATGAATGCAAAGGTAGGTGAGTTAAATCTTGGTAAAAAGACTAAGTATTAAGGGAAGTGGATCGAGAGGAGCGAGACTATGGATGAGAGGGAGGATAGGGGTTGTGGTAAGACTTAGTAAAAATTAATTGTAAAAAAGACTAAAGGGAAGTGGATCGGGAGAAGCAAGACTATACACAATCAGGACCATGTACAAGTAGGATTGTGGACAAGCAGGAGTGTGGGAAATATGGAAGAGTCATAAAAATCATGTGGATAATATTAAGAAATTTGAATAAGTGTTGGGGAGTATAGGTAAATCATGGAGTTAAGTGAAATGTGGAGAGTTACATGAAATAATGGAAATGGAAAACGTGTAAGGTACCAGATCTATTATAATATCCGAAAACAAAAATATTGCAGAGAATAACTACAGAACAATACAATAGATGAAACCACAACACCAAAATAATACATTTATTGATAGGAAACAATGTTCACTTGCCACTTCAGGGGGGAAACCTCCAACAGAGAAACATTCTATTACAATAATTCTCAAGACAAAACTTCTCATGCCATCGACTCATGTTTATACTAAATATAACTACCACAAGAACAATCTAGAGGAATATCTTCTAGAAGTGGAAGATTCTATTAAGTCTTCTTACATTTGACTTATTCTTCCTTATTACTAGGCCTTATTAATATTGACCTTTATTACATGGAAAATATATTATTCTACCTACATGAGGGGTTAGGGATGTTAGGTCCCTAACATTCCCTTCCCCTTGAAAACAATCTTGTCATCAAGGCTTGAGATGAAGAAATTGTTGCAAAATGGTAGCTGGCTCCTAGGTGGCATCTGTTGGAGTGGTATCTTTCATATGTACTAACACTTTCTTGATGGTGCGATGATGGAGACGATGCTCATGCTGGTCAAATATTAATTGTCGCTGCAACCAGATGGAGCCTTCTTCATCCAACTCAGGGAGGTTGGTTTGAGTTTGGCACTTAGTTCCAATCACATTCTTTAAGCATGAGACATGAAAACGGAGAAGGAGCTTAGAATGCCTTGGAAATGCTAACCGATAGGTGATTGGTCCCACGCACTTGAGAACTATATAAGGAACATAAAATTTAGGAACAAGATTATGACAATGTTCATCCTTGAGTGAAGTATTCTTATAAGGTTGTAGTTGAAGAAACACTTGGTCCCCTTCAACAAATTGACGTTTAGAACGACCTTGATCCGCTTGTTGCTTCATGTGATTATGAGACATTACCAAATTCTCTTTGAGGAATAGAGAATAGCCTCTCGAGATGTAATAGTTTGGTCAACCACCTGAACCTTCAAGAAACTGGGCATGTATGAAAGAACTAAAGGTGGATTTTGTCCATATATTGATTCAAAAGGAGTCATGCGAGAGGTGTATGGTAAGAGGTGTTGTACCACCATTTAGCTAGTGGTAACCATTGAGCCCATCAATTTTACCTCTCAGATGAAAAACACCACAAATATGTTTCCAAACACTTGTTGACAACTTTAGTTTGGCCATCAGTCTAAGGATGATAGGTGGTGTTGAGATGCAATTGGGGTCCCTGTAGCCTAAACAATTCTTTCCAAAAATTGCTAGTGAAAGTGGGATCTCTGTCAGAAACAATAGAATGAGGCATGCCCTGAATATTGAAGATATGATCCATGAAAATTTGAGCCACAGTGGAGGCGTTAAATGGGTGCTTAAGAGCACGTAAATGAGCATACTTGGAAATATGATCAACTACCACCATGATGACCGACTTATTTCCCGAAATAGGTAAGCCAACAATGAAATCCATAGAGATATCCCTCCAAATAGTGGGTGGAATCAGAAGTGGTTGTAGTGTGCCAGGGGATTTAACTATTTCTCCTTTGTTGCATTGACAGACATCACATTCTGCCACAAAAGTGTGAACGTCTTGTTTCATACCATCCTAGAAAAAAAAATGTTTGACCTTGTCATAGGTTTTGGTAAACCTTGAGTGCCTAGCTATGGGTGTAACATGAAGCTCAGAAATCACCGTGGATTTAAGTTGTGATTGTTTACTTAGATATAGACAGTATTTGTAGCAAAACTCATCATTGTGCCAAGAGTACCCTAGGAAAACTGGAGAATTGGATTGCAATTGTTGGATCATATGGGAAATTTTGAGATCTTGTAGCCATTCCTGGCGAACAACTTGGAGCCAATCTAGTACAATGAAGGAGAGGGGAAAATGGGACCCTTCATATTCATATTTTCTAGAAAGAGCATCAATAACCACATTGTATTTTCCTTTCTCGTAAATGATCTCATAATCATATCCAAATATCTTAGTCACCAATTTTTGTTGCTCTGGGGATGAAAGACGTTGCTCCAAAAAACACTTGAGGCATTGATGATCTGTCTTAATTTGGAAGAATTCCCCCAATAGATAAGGGCACCAGAGATCCACGACATGCAAAATAGCCAACATTTACTTTTCATAGAATGATTGGCCCAAATGTCGCTCTGATAGTCATTTGTTGGTAAAGGCCAAAGGTCGACTGTCTTGCATAAAGACTGCACCAATTCCTCTCCCGGAAGCAACACATTCCAGGACAAAGGTCTTTGTGAAGTCAAGAAGGGAAGGGTAGGAGTGGTGCACATAGCCTCCTTCAAGGCTTCAAAGGAATGATCAGTTGTTCTAGTCCAAGTGAAATAATTCTTTTTAAGGAGAGCGGTGAGAGGCGTCGTAATCTTTCCATAGTTCTTAACAAACTTGCAATAATAGTCTGTTAAACCCAGAAAACCACACAAGATTTTGAGAGTCTTAGGGCGAGGCCAATCCTGCATAGCTTCAATCTTCCTAGGATCCACCCTCCTTGCCAATAATATGACCCAAGTACTCGACTTTTGAGGCTCTAAAAGAACATTTAGATTATTTGAGGAAAAGTTGGTGCTGAGAGAGTAGATGAAGAACTCGATCCACATAAGCAAGATGGGTTGTCCGGGTTTTTCTATAGATGATAATATCATCAAAGAAAACTAAGACAAAATGACGGAGAAAAGGACAAAAGACATTATTCATGAAGCTTTGGAAAGTGGAGGGAGCATTACACAAGACAAAGGGCATGACCAAGAACTCATAGTGGCCCTAATGAGTTTGAAATGCAGTCTTAGGAATGTTTGCTTCTTTCATACATATTTGGTGGTAGCCAAAATGAAGATCAAGTTTAGTAAAGAACTGAGCACCACTTAATTCATCCAAGAGATGATCAATGACAACAATGGGAAATTTGTCTTTGATGGTGAGTTTGTTGAGGGCTCAAAATTCAAGACAAATTTTCTAAGAGCCTTATTTCTTAAGTACTATGAGACAAGAGAAGAATAGGTGCTAGTACAAGGATGGATAACGCATGCAACACGCAATTCTTGAACAATTTTCTCAATTTAATTTTTCTAGGAAAAAGGATGACGATAGGGACGAACATTGGGAGGAAGGTTGTTGGGGACAAGGGGAATGGAATGATCATGAACACCACGGGAAGGAGGAAGTTCCTAGGGAGTGGAAAAAATAGCTTGATGTTTGGAGAGGATGGATTGGAGGTCATGATGCACAAAAGGTGTCTCAGTGGATTGAATGGAATGGAGTTGTGCAATAATGTCAGAATGACCTTTTTTGAGGAGCTTTTCCATGCGATGGGAACTGGTGATCTCAGGGGAACCTTCTATGATTCCTTGGAACTTAAACTGTTGTCCCTCATGGTTGAATTGCATGGTTAATTCCTTAAAATCCATGAGAATGGAGCCCATAGTCCTTAACCATTCGACACCCAACACAATGTCACAACCATCCATGTCGATAGCAAATATATGAGATTTCAGGTGGTACTGACCAATTTGGAGACATGCATTTTCACAACACCCCCGACATTTCATGGACTTGCCATTGGAAATCGTGATTTGAAAGTTGTTGACTGCTCATATATAACAATCAGTTTCTTGGGAAATGCGACGATGAATAAAATTATGGGTGTTTCCACTATCAACGAGGATGATGACCTTTCGATGCTTAATGTAACCAATTATCTTGAGGGTTTGGGGAGCAGAAAAGCTAGTGAGAGCATTCATGGAAATGACTGGTTCAACTTCTGGGGGGTCTGAGAGTGGAGTCAGGTCAGTGGGTTCAAGTGACTCGACCACAAGGGGAACCTTGACCTCTTCTTCATAAGCATCCTCAAAGATGGCCATAAAAAGATTTTGTTCCTTACACTTGTTCCCATAAAAGTATTTTTCATCATAATTATAACAAAGGCCCTTGAGTTTTCATTCAACCATTTCTTCCTGGGGAAATTTCTAGATCTTTAGTGGAGTGGAAGGAGGAGCAGGAGCGATTGGTTAGGGCAAGGAATAAATGAGGTTTTTCTAGTTTGAGAAGAGACAACCTGTTATGCTTCCTTATCTCTTTTAGTAGATTCCACCCAACAATGGGGGCGAACCATGATGGCATGGGCATGGATCTCCTCCTTGAGGCCACTGATAAAGCATTCTCAGAAGAAAAAAAAAATCAAACATGCCCTCTGTATGGAAATTCAATCGCTCAAAAGAAGCTAGAAAGTCTTCCATTGTGCCAGATTGTTTCAACTTTTTCAAACGGCCTAAATGGTGGGTGTCAATGTCAAAGCATTCATAAATATCTGCAACAAATTGTGTCCAAGCCACATACCCTTGGCAGGCATTTTTTCTCCACTTCCACCATTGCCAATGTTCTTGATCTAGATGGAGAACACCATACCGGAGTTTGGCCAAATCATCTGTAATGTCATACAAAGAGAAATAGTGTTCCATTTTAGTTACCCAGCTGATGGGATCCGAGCCATTAAATTTGTTCACATCCACTCGTGGAAGGTGTAGGTCATGTCGAAAGTGATGGGGCTAAAAAGTCTGGGAATTGGAGGAAGTTTCAACTTCAAGGTGAAAAGGTGGGTCAAAGGAGGTAAGGTCTCTAGTAATATTCAGCTTGGCACAGCTTTGGGAAGCAAAGGATTCAAGATGGGTAGAGAGTTCTTGTTTCAGGGTTTCGATTTTTGCATATATGGTGGAATGCATTTTTTTATTAATGGTGGTAACATTGGCACTGAGTTGCCACACTTCCTTCTGGGCCTTTGCAAAATCAAATGACAAGGTATTGAGGCGAGCTTCAAGGTCTTGGCTACAGGTGTATCCCATGATGAAGGGGGGGAACAGAAAGGAGTGGGTGGGACCACACATAAAATGGGTTATAGGTGAAGAATATCACAATGATCAGGGAAACGAGGGGAATCCAATAGGGTAAGTCCCAAATAAGGGGGCCAAAAGGGGTCGAGTCCACGAGAAAACAAAATTGGCTGAAAAATGATAGGCATGACTACGATTAGGGAGAAGAGAGGAATCCAATAGGATAGCACTCAAATAATGGTGCATGCATGATCCAGACTACTATGAAGATATACTTTGATCTGAAGAATACTGTAGTGTTGAAAGGCCCAAATTCTTAACAGGAAAAAATGTGTAGTAATTTCGCAACTAGAATGCAGGAGGTAAAGTTGCACGGAAATAGATATTGTTTGTTCTGTTTTGGTTTCTTTCCCAAGGGTTAGGGTATTCATGGTTTCCAAAAACAAAGGTTTTACCTATTTTATATCTCTTTGATATATGTGCAGGGTCCAACAATAGTACTCGGCCCAATATCTCAGGGAACCAGCTAAGGAGGCTAGATTGTGCCCTTATCCATACTACCCAACTACCTAGGTACAAGAGAGTATATTCCTGAGTGTTGTTCTCGGTGACACTATAACAGTCAGGCGATCGATTGGTTTATCTACAGAGGGCTTCAAGATATCTAGGTTGATCCATATACAGGTGTTGTATGATGCACTACCACTCGAAGGGACACCAACAAGGGTTACAAGGGTGTTCAATAATGTGTTCTTAAGTACCACTTGTAGTTCATGTGTGTATTCTTCCTTGACCGCGGGTTTATGCATTGAACGAAAGATATTTGTATCTTTAATATGTCGGAATATGTCTCTACCCTGAAAAAAATAACCCACAATGTTTTGCCAAGGAAAGTGCTCTGATACCACTTGTAAGGTAACAGATCTATTATAATAGCCGAAAACAAAAATATTGCAAAGAATAATAATGGAACTACACAATAGATGAAATCACTGTTACACGTCAAAATTCATCACTTCAATAATGTCCCTTTATCATTATCGCAAGTGTTGCAAGTGTCACACTTTTGTCGCAAGTGTCGTAAATGTCACATTGTTGTTATGCATATGTCGCATTGCAAACGACACCATAGAGACACTTGATACTTCCTCTAAGACATGTTAGAAGAGGAAAACACATTATTTGGCAAGCTTAGAAAAATATTTTTCCTTGAGAAATGGTCATCTTAATGAAATTTTGGAAGATCAACGCTCCCCTACTCACATGCCGGGAGAGATAGTGCTCCTTGTCCACCCAACAAGGAGTGCTACAACGCTATGTTTCCAGTTTTGAGGTTGCTTCGATTGGTTGAGAGAATCATGGGAAGAAATACCCCTTATATCTAAGGACAACTAGAAATGTTCTAAGTTGGTTTGGCTCGAATCCAAGCTTTAGGTTGCATCTAATGGAGATACCACAACTGATGGAGTCATATCCTCAACTTATCCCAAAGATAACTAAGGTGGTTGAGCGTCTCAAAGCCTATAAAAGGATGCATTCTCATGATGAAGAGGAGGAGAACATCAACAAAAAGAATTGTCATTATGATCGTGGATCTTTCAAGCGAGGGGTTGGAAAAGGAGAACTTGGAGAGGTTGTTGCAACTGCATCTACAGATTGTAAGTGCCTTGTAATGTTCTCAATAATATATGTTTGGCCTATTTCCTTCAAGTTTGTGTATGATTGAATAGGCTTGTCTTTTGTTGAT
>SNQJ01S0273771.1:0-11807 GCA_010110895.2 Picea sitchensis | reverse complement strand
AGGAACATAGGAATTTTTCACCTCCTTGCTGATCTCTAGGGTTTACTAAGACAAAATCCTTAAACGCCCAAGCTCTCAAGCTCACAAGTGCAAAAGACAAAATGATCAAGAATGAGGAGTGAGGCGCCCTCCTCTCCTTTTCTACCTCCAATTCTAATTTTCACTTAAATAATTTAATTGGCTTCTAAGGTCATTCACCTTTATTTTCCCAACTTAGCCAATTATCTTTTATTTTCCTTTTTGTTATAGTCAATTTAATAATAGAACTTTAACACGTTAGTGACTTCTTTTTGCCTCTTAGTTCCCCTTTATTTTATTGAGACTATAGTCTAGAGGGAACAACTAGACTACTAAGTCTCTCAAGACCCCTGTCACTTGGAAGGGGACATTACATGCAAATATTTCAAATATGTCTAGATTGCTGAGAAAGTCTTACTTGTCTAGATCTCTGTAAGCATGTCATCTATCAGAGACAAGTTAATCGACATCACAACTTCTCTGTCTTTTTCATCAAACCTATCCTGGTCCTGTAGGCCGAGTAAGTTTACCAAGGACAATATTTGCCAGGAACCTATACTAAAATATGGTCAACATCTGCCGCTTCCATGTGTTGTAGTTCTTGCTTGTGAACCTCTAACTCCCTTCCATCATGATTGGGTAAAGATGCCATAGGTGAAGGTTAAAAATAACCCAAGAACAAAGTAGTATGATGAAAAAATTGCACATTAATAATAAATCCGGTCACAAATAGCCTAAAAACACTCAGATCTAGGCAAATCTGCTCACCACCAACCCAATAAGACTTAGATCTTCTCTCAACCAGCTGAAAAACACGTAAATCTAGGCAAATCTGCTCACCAGCAGCTCAAAACCACTCATATCTATTCATAAATAGTATCAAAAAATCAATTTCTCCTTGGATCTGCTGAAAAATAACAAATCAGTAGCTAAAACTTCCAGATCTGCAAATTTGGGCACCGATATAGAAAAAGGAACAGGTTCAATCTGCTTCCAATTTGTCTATATTGTCAAAAAAACTGAGAAATAAGATGATCTGGGTCATAAATTGATTTTGACAACACTTTTTTGAGCAATTCCGTATGGATTCTATACAACTATCACTGTACTGTATGATTGTATTGTACGACAATTAGGAATGGTAGCTGAAAACAACGGCTGAAAATCGCTATATGGTGGCTGAAAAAATTGACCTTGCTTCGAAAAGAAAAACGAAACAATACCTGGTTTCAGTGAAACACTTTTGGCTCTTCAATGTGCTATGTTAGTGGTCCCTCGATCCGTCTCTGTTGGAAACAGTCCCTAGGTCTTCATGCTCTCACAAACTTCATGGTTCTACTTCTAGCTGAGCTTTGATACCATATTACGGAAATCGAATACATAAATAAACCAATATAACTTGAAAGAGTTCTTCGTATTGTATGTATTAATGGGGAAGCAAACGCATATTAATCCTATATAAGAAAACATTCTTATATAGGATTAATATGTGAATCCTAACATATAAATCCTATATAAAATAACATAAAGTGAATTTGACTTTAGGTTATTTTATGCTTTTATATCTTATTTCACTTTATGCATTTATATCTTGTAATGGTCAATTAAATATTAGACTTAGGCATTAATAAAGTGAATTTGACTTTAGGTTATTTTATGCTTTTATATCTTATTTCACTTGATAAGATTGGGGTTAGATCTTGGTTATGCAAGTTTTCTCTCTGTTTTTGATTTGCTAAGATTGCATAAAGTGTAGAGCAAGAGCACATGTAGAAAAAAAAATACTTTCTGCTCTTCTTCTGGTTTGTTGAGACTGCACAAGGCACATGACAAAGAGCATATGTAGACCGGAAAGGTAGCGAGCCAGGAATATAGATAGAAAAACCGAAATATTAACACAATATTAATTTAAAAAAAAATTGTAATGGAACTTTATACCTCCGAATTTGACAAAAATAGCTGTATCTTTGGGCAAATGGAAACATTTTCGAGTGAAATGAAAAGTGTTCCACTTTCCAATTGAAAGTAGTGCTCCAGATGCAATGGAACTACTCTCTTGGCCCAGGAATGCACAAAAATAGTAGAATCCATAACACGGGTTCAATATCTTAATCAACAACGGGAGCGGTTTTTCATATGGGCTTTGATACCATGTTTGATAAATTGGGTATTTCCACAGAGGTTGAACACCTTAAGAAACTACTTGCACAAACATATCAAAGATCAGTGCACTAGTGTATTACGTGGTTAAAACTCTCAAAGAGGGAAACAGGCCATGGCCCAGCCATCGTGGCCCCTCGAGGCAATATATTAATACAAAAGGAAAAAAAAATTACATGAATTTCTCACAATCGATTATCAAGAAATGACCATCCATGCTCTTTAAATAGAGATCATGGACCAATCGGGTGCTAAGCCACGGATCAATATAGTTTTTTGTATCGAGGAGAAGATGAACCATCGGATTACTTTATGTCTAGAACATATCATGACCGTCGGATTAGATAACTACAAATGCATACTAATGCATACTAAGCAAACACACTAAATAAGCACACTTTTCTTAACGACAGATTAGACCAAGTTGATCTTAATTAACTTTTAAGTGTTTAAATATCCTAACAGAATATCCATACAGGCTAGTAGTAGCACTTATTTGTGTTAAGTTATTGATATGATACAATATGGAAATTCATATAATTCGTTGTGCTGATTGACACACAAAACCATAATTTGTGGTGGTTGAACAAATAGCTCTGTATTTATTCTTATTGTAAATAAGGATGTTGAGCTTGATCTTGTCCTTGTATCATTTGTATGAATATGTTTTTGGATTCTCTAGAACCAATAAATATGCCCCCAAGTCCCATGGCTAATTGAGGTTATCATGTAAGTGGATATTCTCTGGAATTTATGGTAAATCACCAAGGGTTGTAACTTGTGATTGTGCACTTCACATTATTCCTTGGAGTTCTTAGCCCATCATCATACCAAGAATGGAAAATGTCCAGTGATCAAAATGGTCTTAAGCTTAACAATGTATGGTAGTTGTACGAACAACAATGGACCTGCACCGATGAGTTAATTTCAGAGTTGTCAGTCTGTTCCTGTATGATCATTACCTATTTCGTCCCTACACACTCTCTAGATGGGACTGCCCATCAAAATTTCAGAGGGTTCAAAAGCATGCAAAGTCGTAGAAATCATGATATTTGTATWAAATTCGATACGCTTGTAGTRGTATGTGTAGATATTTTATCAYAAAATCTTAGATTAACAATGCCTATCTTTGTATACTTCAGATCTGAACATTAATGCATTGAAAAATACACATTCATACTAAGAATAAGCACAACAGAAATATAAGTCACAGCCACACAAATACACAACTAATTTACCCTGGAAACCCCACTACTCTTGGGAGAACCAGCAAAACTTAGATTTTCAATTAGCACTTGGTTTATGAGTACATTACAGTGAAAAACTTCTGAAATAGCTCTCCAGATCTAGCTTCAACTGCCTCTGAAGCCACCTGAAAAAATCGACCTCTTGTTTCTTTGGCTCAACCAGGCCGTACAGCATTCTTGGTTCGACCCTCTGAGCCACCTGTGCTACAGCCGTACTGTATGGCCCTCTCTCTCAGCCTCCTGGCTGTGAACTGGCTCGACCGTACATGTACAGCCTTCCCTTGATAACCTGAAGACTGCCGAACTGCTGTATGGATCTACCCGAACTCCCTCTGCTTGCACAAACTCCTCCGTACTTCTGTACAGCCCTCCTGTGCTAGACTGAGACTCAGTCGTACTGCCCTCCTGTGCTAGACTGAGACTCAGTCGTACTGCCCTCCTGAGCCATGGTATCAGTCTGTACACCTATACGGCTCTCTTGCCGCTCTTCTTGACTGATAYGACTTAGCTTGGGTGTCAATCTCCTAGGCYGATTCTATTTCTCTTGCTTAGTGTACTCAAAAACCTTGCTCAATATCCTCCGATCTGTCTTCTAGGGCCCTAGCTCGACCCTCTCTGGCACTCTGGGCAAGCACAACTTAGCTTGCTACTAGATCACACTTAGATCTCCCTGCCTCTAGCTCAGAAGGTGAGAATCACTTGTGATGATAAGAAAAGAGGCTCTCTTGATCTTTTATAAACCCTAGCCTTTCTCTCATTTAATCCTGGCCCTTAGATATTCTCCTCAAGATCTAGATCTGACGGTGGGGACTTAATCAATCATTGAGATAACTTAAGTCAAGATTAATGGCTGTGACTTAATCTCTCATTGATTAAGTCATCTCCCACTACTACTAAATAGTCTAGACATATGAAAGCCCCTTTCACATTGCTAGACACCCCCAATGTGAAAGTACCTGCCCGAGCTACACTTTCTAACAGTATGTACGCAATATAGAATTGATAATGCTTTAATGTGTTGCCATTAGGAAATATGCTGTCTTGTACTGCAATGTTTTGAATATTTATTAGTGGAACCAAATCTAGGGGTTATTCTCAGCTTCAAATTCAATGGAGTATGTAATATTTTACATTGTTATGAATCTATGATTGGAGTGATTATTATTTTAGCAACCAAACTCTGTTTTATGGAACTCTGTCCTCTGCAAAGCATCTGAATTTGTTGTATCTCATTCCTGTTAATAAAGAGGATGTTGTGATAGCAAGGATCACGTGTGTTCAAATATACAAAACATTCATTTTCTGATACTAATCTGGTCCATGGAATATTTGGCTGTTGGAAATTGAAATTACTTCCTGTAGAAACATTATTAGCCCATCCTCTTTTGGGCTAGAAATTATCGAGCTTTTTTCTGTTGAAAACTGAAATGCTGTTTGCTTCTTCTAAAGAGATATTCAGCCCATCATTATTCAGCCCATCATTTGCAGGATGAAACTGCAAACCTGTGTCTTATGCCAATGGAGATTTACTAGAAAGGATCTTATGTAGGTTAAGTTCTATTGAATTTTTAAACAGATAAGTTGAATTATTATCAAATTCAACTAGTATTATTCTGCATAYTTGTATGTCTAACTTGCAGAATGTTTCCTGGTACTTTGAAAGAGGTAGATTATATGTTTCCACCTTCCTTTACCCTGTTGTAATTGATTGAGTGAGACTTTGAATTTWAAAAATATGTAATCATTAGCGTCTTCCCTAGATGTGTTTGCCACATACTAATTCCATGCTGTTTATCATTGTTCAACAGGGCTCTCTTTTTCCTTGCGGAAGGCCTCATGATGTGGGCTACTATCACAGAGGGTCTGCATCGAACATACAATACACATCATAATTTAGAAACAGACTGCCCGACTGCAAAGACTGGCCTATTTGGTGGAGCTGCCTTCCTGGCTTTGGATACCTCTCTGTTTTGGCTGATTTGCCAGATGCTTACTCTTAATGCAAGAGCAGATTATGAATTGGATGATGATGAGGATCTGAAAGGGAAGTATGGACAGGTAATGGCTACAGATTATAATGCTGCTGGGGCTGCTCATCTGCAGCCTTCAGTTTAAATTTCTGCGTATTTTGGAGAAGATGCTGTCAATCTGTTCATCCCTAGTCGTATTTTTTAATTTCATAACTTGATACATAAACACGACCCTTGATCTGAAGCTTTGTGATAAACTCTTTGGTGGTGGGCTTAATTGATAAATATTATATAATAATAAGATTTGTGTCAGTCAGTTAACCTGCTTGGTAAGCATTTATACTTGCATGCAGGGAAACAAAAATTTCTTATGAAGATTGAAAGAATGGTATTGAAGTCATTTTCAATTCATTTTATGTTCCAGGGCAATTATGGATTTTATTTTCTGCTTGTGAAAAAATTAAGCTTCTTTTTAATTATATTGGTTTGCTTTGCATCATTATGGTTCAACTGAGGGAGCACAATGAAGGTAGGCTTAGCAGTGCTCTTTATGTGTTGTGCCATTTTTCATGACATGATAAACTGGGTATGTCCTTCCTCTATTGCCAACATACATATTATGACTTAGTTTTTTATACTATTATGGGTTCTTACCAGAAATTGACATTATATGAGAATGGATATAATCCTTGTCTCTTTAAGATTTATTATCCATTTTTGCATGGACTTTTGTGTCTTGCAGGCCTGCAGGGTTCATGCCTTGCAGGACCTTTGATATCGTGGGCCAGTATGGCAGTAGCCCTAAAGACCCACAGGGTTCATGCCATGCAGGGCTGCATGGATTATGCCTATTGAGATGTAGTGAGCGAGAGAGAGACTCGGGTGGAGTGATATAATGCTTGGATAAGTATGGCATATAAAACTTGTGCATAAGTTCAAGGGAGGATAGTATTTTTGTGATATACATCTCACTATTAAATATCATTATTTTCTTGAAAAATACCTTTTATTCCCACAGGCTTATGAATATGTTGATTTCACATGAAAGTGGCAATTGGGCTTATAAAGTGCAGCTTGAAGACTTATTTATAGGACTTCATATGAATAAAATCTTTATTTGTATGTCTACTGGTATGCAATTTACAAACTGTTACCTCTTGAACTTGCATTCAACGTGTACAAAGTCCCAACCACAAAATGCAACCTCATGGAATTAACAGGGAGGTCAATGCCACCTCACCAACCCTCTTCACACTTTAGGTTGACTCTTCTCTAACTCAAGGGGGGCTTCCCTAATGTAGGATTGCTAAAGCTTTAGCCAATAAGGGCTCAAGGTGAAATGAAGAGTAGTTTTAACAAAACAAGTGTCGTAGTATAGGTCTAATAAATAAATGGAGTGAAGAATCAACTACTAAGGGTGATTACCGTGAAGTTAAAAGTGAATATGGCCTTGATGAAGAAGAAATAATCAATCATTTCTTACTGCCCATTATTGGAGAAAATAACTCGTGAATGCCTGAATTAAGGAGACATTACAACCATGCAAGAGAGTGTATTTCTTGATGGATATGTGAAGATAGTCCAAATGAAGGAGAAAGATACATGAACAAATTCCAGCAACAAAATACGAAGGCAGGGTAATGAACCACACTTTTGCTCTTCTTAATAAAGGGACAATATTCTTGATGAGGAATAATTGTTACCTTTTAGCCGTCCAAAATATTTGATGCAAGTATTTTCAACAAAATTATTGAGTGATAAAACCTAAGCAAATATACCTCAACAAGAGAAGAATCTCAAACTCTCATTTGTCTTCAAGATCCTCAACAAAAGTACATTTGGAGAGAAGTTGTCATCTCCAACCATGCCAAATGAGGGAGAGAGCAAACCCTTATATAGGTTTGAACTCAACTCCCTTACAATAAAAAAATATTTGTTTTCATAATTCTCCAATGAATACAATAAAATATTACATTTTTATTCTCAACAAACTCATTAAAATTAGGAGTTGTTGAAATCCACTCCTGAAAATAATAAAATAATCATTATTCACAAGGAAAATAATATAATAGTGTTTTCATCTAATTAACTCCACCCAACAATAACAAAATAATGAGTTACTTAGGAGCACTCTCCAAAAATAACACAAGAATGTAACACCTCAATACAATCAATTGACTTAGATAGGTGCCCCATGTCATCAAACTCATTGGCTTTAATAGCCAACAACAAATACATGCAAACATATATTGAAGCAAGGGACACCAAGAATTATCTCAAGAAACCCTTGAAGAGGAAAATCTATATTACATCATAACATTCCAGTGTGTACATTCTATTGTACAAATGGTCTCTTTATATAACCATAGGTGGCCATAACTATGAAGTGTTAATTGTATAATTAGATCACATCATATTCATAACCATCTTCATAATATCTTCTTAAATATCTCAACTTAATCCATGAGACCCTCTGATACCTAGTATCTCTCCTTATCCTCCTCTTTCACTCATACGTAGACATTAAACTTGGTCTAATTCATTATATTTGTGCACTTATATATTTTAGATATTATTCATAATTCACAAGTATGAATTAATCCTTCATACTCTCCCTTAATGAATACTTGTGATTTCTTCAACTGATCTTTGAATTGGTCCAATCTTCAGCATCTTATTATGTTTTGTCTTCATCTTTTGTCTTTGGTCTTTTTCATTCTGCAACTTCAATCTGTTTTTTTGTACCTGCATAATATACATATCATATTTGTTGAAGTCCATATAAAAAAAGTTACCATCCACCAGAATACATGGGTCGCCAACCGTTGTATCCGCTGGTTCTATAGGGAACTCTTTCATGTACATGGTTCATCAACCATTCATAAATCACAAATCTCATACCTATACCTGTAACCCCCCCTACATCATCATCAATTATCATCTTGGGTATGCTTTGGCTTATCCATACATTATGGACTTTTGTGGATTACCCTCAACCATTACATTTCTTATGTGGTTTCGACTCACCACATCAAGTGATTTTTGGCTTATCATGAACCCTCTTCTGTCATGATAAGTGGTTTCTGCTTACCACAAACAACACATCACATCAAGTGGTTCTTAGCTAACTACAAACCTTCAACATACAAATTATGGGGGTAGACTTACCTCTTCACAATTTACATCAACATTGACTCAGGTACATACAACATGCCTCTTCACAACTTACATTATTATTTACTCAAGTACATACAATTTCAATTTTTGTTTCAGGCTAAGCTAGCTCTTATATAAACACATGTGGTCCCCACTCAATGACGCTGACACAACGCGTTCGTTTGTAGGATATTAAAGAATACCCTTAATTTCACTAGATATTGATAAATATATTCTCAAATCCTTTTGTTTAACCCCCCTCCAAATACAATTTTTCAATAAAAAAACCTTATTTTTAGTAGATATCTTTTATTTTTACCAAATACCCCTTTTTATACCCCCCAATACCTATAAACCCCTCGTACCCTACATCCCCCCAACACCTACAATATATTGGCTCTATTTTTCATAATTTAAAAACCCCCTTTATGAATGAACATGATAAGATATTGGTCAATAAAGTGAAGCCCTCATGTATAAACATAGTACCAATATCATCTTTGCTTCCATCATCAAAACAACATTATTAAAGAGGATATTCAAACTTCTTAGGTATCTCATTCTCTATGCATCTCAAATTTTTAACACATGGTACTACTTATTTACCTTGCTTTGCTTCTTTGCTCCTTGTCTTCTTTTGCTGCTGTAGTGTTCGGTCCTTTCGCTGCTTTCGATGTTTCATTTTTCACCATCCTTTCCTCTTTTCTCTTCAATATTCCCTCGTCTTTCGCTTCTTTTGTTTATGTCTCGAAGTCCATCTTCTTCTTCTTGCATCTTCTTTTGTTCAAGTAACTGGTACTTTCCTTTGACATGAAGTCTGCATCTTTTTCTCTCTGCATCAATCTTCTTCTTTCATTCACCGTCTTATGTCATCTGCTTCTTCATCATTCTTTATTTGTTCGCTTCATTCATGGAGTCTTCTTCTCTTCTTCCTCTGAATCTTCTGAACTATACAAAATTGTTTCTTGTAGGAGGGACGTCTCCATCCAACAAGACACCTGCAATCTCCTTCCTGCATTTGCAATTACATGCTTACAAAATATGTTTCTTGTTGGGTTGCGCAAAAATCAACAAGACACCTATAACTTTGGTTTGACAAACTTAATTGACGCACCGATTCCATGATTTACATAACTTGATTTGACTTTTGCTTTACTTGACTCATATTCTCGACTAGTCTTCAACTCTCATTTAATGACTTCATTATTCTCAACACAAACGATCTCAACCTCTCACATGTACTTAACTTTAACAATTTCCAATGACTTCATTATTCTCAACACAAACGACTTTTTAACCTCAAGACATCATTACATAAACTTTGCATGACAATTTTATTACTTACAACTCAACAACAATAACCTTGAACTTCCACTAAACTTTCTTTATTATACAATTGTTCCCTTACACTTTTTTATAGACAAATCCACATGACATTTAAAAAAAAATGACGACTTAATGAGCTTTGGAAAAACTCTCCACCAAAAAATGTTAGCTTTATATTCCAATCAGAGTTTGGCTTATGGGAACCTTCAATTTCCAGTCATGTTGTTTTGCTGAAATTACCTTTCTGGAACGTACATCTCGTCTACTGCAACAATATCGTGGTTCACAGATTGATAATTATAGCTCTGAGGGATTTGCCTAACACTAACGGAATCGATCCAGATTCCAGCTCGAATGTCGGTTTTGAATTGGAAGCAATGAAGTTCATGAAACACGCACTGCAATGAAGCTCGTCCAACTTCAATCGGATCTGTCGATTTGGAGACACGACGTTGAAGTTTCTAAACAAGAAACGGTGGAACAAAAAATTGTGCCAGCTCTCTATTGTTTTTTTTTTAATATTCGTGAACGGTACTACTAAAACAAGATAATTGTTACACAATTTAGAACATTTACTATCACATTTTTAGTAAGAATCAAGAATAAATGGTAAAGGTCAAGCTTTTGTGCATTTCAATATGGCCGTGAGTGCTTTCCTCTATTGGGGCATCTATCAAGTCCACCACTACTGTAACTACTTCTGTCTCCACCATAACCCTCTCTGCATCAGTTGGACGAGGTACCAGTCTTCATCACCAGATTCTGTAATTCTATTCATATAATTGCCTTGGAGTTTCCGTTGATCCTTAGTTAAAACAAACATACACTATCATCAAGAGCCGCGCACGATTTTTGCTGAGGAATTGAGGGTCTGAGCGATTTGATCAATGCCCAGAACGATCAGTTCTCTTCTCTATAGGTGGCGTCCTAGATATATAAATCAACGACCAGATGATCGCAGAGCATGCGTGCTGAGCTCTGGAGGGTTTTCGATGCCTCGACCAGGTTATGCTTGCGCACATTCTCATAACCAGATTGAATGTCTATGTAGTTCCAAGAAGCACCACAACTGGTATGTAACACCAAAGTTTTAACAATTCCATCCACGTGTTCATCCCTCGACCATTATTTTATATTTTTTCCATGATATTACTTTCTACTTGTCTATCAGAATGCTTAGTTCACAACATTTGACTCAATGGCATCGCTTCTTCAAGATAATAATTCCAACAAGCTCACGGTTTCAGCTCAACCTGTACAGCAGACAAGGATGGATCTTAGTCGCTTTGATACCAAATGTTGGATTTAATAGCCTAACACCAATTACATGCAAACATATATTGAAGCAAGGGACACCAAGAATTATACTCAACCCAAGAAACCAGAAACCATTGAAGGGAAAAATCT
This sequence comes from Picea sitchensis, assembly GCA_010110895.2. NCBI lineage: Eukaryota > Viridiplantae > Streptophyta > Pinopsida > Pinales > Pinaceae > Picea > Picea sitchensis. The sequence goes on along the minus strand of SNQJ01S0273771.1, from coordinate 523 downwards.
ATATGAAATCATAGCATTCCCCGTATACATTCTATTGTACAAATGGTCTCTTTATATAACCATAGATGACCATAATTACTAATTCTAAATTAAATAATTAGATCACATCATATTCATAACCATCTCCAGAATATCCTCTTAAATCTTTCAACTCAATTCATGAGATCCTCATCCTTGTTATCTCTCCTTATCCTCATCTTTCACTCATACGTAGACATTAAGCTTGGTGTACTTGTGTAATTATATATTTAAGATATTATTCATAATTCACAAGTATGAATTAATCCTTCAAAGCCCTCCATAATGTGCCATAAGTCTTCAATATATGGTATGCATTGCTTTCATAAATGGACAAACCATGCACTTAAGACAACTCTAAGTTAATAAACAACTGTAGCATGACGTCCCCCACATGTGCCATATAACAAATCCTGTTGAGTCAATGCAAGCTCAAATCTCCATTAAAAAAATAACTCCATCAATACAAACGACTCACATGTGCACATAATGGGATGTGGACAGA
>SNQJ01S0273768.1:0-11553 GCA_010110895.2 Picea sitchensis | reverse complement strand
TGTACTCGCTATAACATCCATCTGGCTACCCTGGTCATCAAAAACCTCTACACTGTGATGATGTTCCAAAGTGGGGACATTACATGTGCTAGACTCAGTGCACTCAACAGAGTGTCTCGCATAAGTCACTCACTCAATAGAGTGATACAAGGACCATTCTTCTAATCCGGACATACGTCCTAGAAGAATAGTTGTCCCAACAGATGCTGAATCTCTCCACTGTATCATCTCTAATCCATACTAGCATGATGCGAATGCATCATATCTAAGCTATACTGGCATGATGTGGAGTACCATCTACATCATCTCTAAGCCATACTAGCATGATGCAAATGCATCATATCTAAGCTGTACTGGCGTGATGTAGATCAATGCCTCTGCATCATCTCTAAGTTGTATGATCATATCTAAGTTGTACTAGCATGATGCTCTGCATCATATCTAAGCTGTACTAGCATGATCATATCTAGCATGATGCGAGTCATCTGCATCATCTCTAATTTGTATGATCATATCTAAGTTGTACTAGCATGATGCTCTCCATCATATCTAAGTTGTACTAATATGATCATATCTAGCATGATGCGAGTCATCTGGATCATCTCTAAGCTGTATGATCATATCTAAGCTGTACTAGCATGATGCTCTGCATCATATCTAAGCTGTACTAGCATGATCATATCTAGCATGATGCGAGTCATCTGCATCATCTCTAAGCTGTATGATCATATCTAAGCTATACTAGCATAATGCTCTGCATCATATCTAAGTTGTACTGGCATGATCATATCTAGCATGATGCGACTCAAGCATAATCATCCTCTCTAAGATGTACTAGCACGTGATGTTGATGCATCATATCTAAGTTGTACTAGCACGATCCGTCTTAAGACATCTGTATCATATCTAAGCTGTACTAGCATGATGTTGAAGCATCATATCTAAGTTGTACTAGCATGATACAGACCAACAATTTGTCAACCTGGACCATTCTCCACAGGGAGAATGTCTGTCCTCCAGCACATTGACTATCCATGTTGTCATATCAACACTCCCTCCCAACCGAGGAAGTCATCTCCTCCCTTTCAACCAAGGGAGCAATCTCCACGAGTTCCAGCTTGTCCCTCAAGTATGCAAACTTTATCTTGGATAGAGGCTTCGTCAAAATATCAGTTGTCTGCTCATCGGTGGGGATGTACTAGAGAATCACTTCTCCCTTCTAGACTTTATCACGGAGAAAATAGTACTTGATCTCAATGTGCTTCGACTTGTCATGGAACACGAGGTTCTCTGAAAGCTTCACACAGCTTTGATTATCACAATATATCACAGTCGAATCCATCACCTGATCAAATATTCCAGAAACCAACTTACGGAGCCATACTGCTTCCATACAAGCATCACAAGCTACAATCTACTTTGCTTGCATATAAAACATATAAAACAAACTGAGAATGAAACTCTCAGTTTGTTTTATATGTGTAGCGCAAATTTCAGACCTCAGTAATGAGTGAGTGAAAGATGATCTAAAAAATGAGAGTAAAAACCCTCAATTTATACTGTACCATGACCTAATTTCACTTTTAGGTCATAAAAAGCCCGACAAGGCCAAGGCCCAAAATACTAAAAATCATATTGTTTTACATTAAATGCTTAAATTAAACCCTAATCAAGCTAAAGAGAGACGTCATGCCCCTTTAAGGGTGACGTTAACCCCTTCTAGGGCAAATGCAACATCCTGTAGTAAAACGCTAGCCCTCCTTGGGCTTCTCCAACCTGCCACACATGCCAACACTGCCAAAGTTGCCTCCCAAGACCTCCACAAGGCTGGATGACATCATGATCATCATGGGTGACGTCCTGGGCCTTCCAAGGTCAATGTTCCAATGGAGAGGGCACAACCCCCCTAGGTCNTTATATGTGTAGCGCAAATTTCAGACCTCAGTAATGAGTGAGTGAAAGATGATCTAAAAAATGAGAGTAAAAACCCTCAATTTATACTGTACCATGACCTAATTTCACTTTTAGGTCATAAAAAGCCCGACAAGGCCAAGGCCTGTTAAATTTACATGCAGCAGCGAGAGCCATTCTCCTGAAGGATGGCTAAGACCCTAGACGAGATCTAGGGCACCCAGTGCACTCCTGGGATATGTGGTCTGGGACATGCCCGGCCTTCCAAGGTCAATGTTCCAATGGAGAGGTCATAGCCCCCCCTAGGTCAAGCTCGGCCAGGGTGCCTCTGGTGGAACACCATCTTCTTCTCCGATGCAAAGCCTTCCTCGACCATCTCGTCTGCCTCGCCTGATGGGGTCGTCTCACATTTGGTGGGCTCTTCAAATTTTGCTGGAGGTCCTGGAATTCAATCATCTCCCATGTGTACCGTCCAACATGGTGTACCGTCCGGCTGCATGATCCGCATATCAATAGTTACGCCTCCATGGGCTCAAGTATTTTGCTGTAGGAAAGGTCTAGATAGCTTGGAGTCAAGGCTTCAAACCTCAGAATAGAGCTCTAACCCAATCGCCACCGGCTGGGGGCTCTTTCTATTTAGAGGGTTGGGTTAGTCCAAGGGAGACGCCCTATGTAATCTGGCTTGGCTAAGGGATAATGGACCGTGAGAGTAGGTTCCTTCACAGACATGTTTCGGGCATGAGATAGTCAAGAAAAAGGTCTCCAATCGGGTGATGCACCCGCTTATAGACAAGCACAAAGAAAACTAGAATATGCGGTTTCAGTAGTGGGTTAGTACTTCATAAAAATCAATGACTATCTTCCAATACATATGTGAGCAAATGATCAATGCCATTATTGACGAAGCCAATGATGGCTAAAAAGAGACAAAGATTTATATTACTTCTTCAATAAATGCATGAGAAGATAAGAGCATTCAACATTAAATATCAACCTTATATTATACCTCATAATGCAATAATCCAATTTCAAATCAGCTCTCACATATATACGTTGCCTGCCACCTATATTATTTCTACTACGTGTGACGCCGCCTTTAATCATCAATAGGTCAAAAGAAAGACAAAGAGCAAAAACGTTTTATTGAACAAGCCTAAAGATGCAATGAATGACTCACTGTCTATCAAAATAGGTGAGGAAACCAAACGCTGCGTGCATAAGTAAGAGATCTACACTATGTGACGCCACCTATATAAACTTTGTTGTTTGCGTGTTAGCTAGCCAAGGAGTGACGCTTTGACAAATTCAACCAACAAAAAAAAGCAATGAAACTCATCTACTATGATGAGAAGACTAGGTCAAGACCTTCATCCAAGCACAAGTGTAAAACCAGCAGGTGATCGCCATCTCATTAGGGTTAGTTCTAAACTAGCTAGGGTTAGACGCTAGGTTGGGTTAGGGTCTCAAATTGAAGGTAGTTTGAAAAGAAATTAAGGCATAACAAGCTTCAAAAGAGTTCTTAGACTAGTGGCCTTAAGTTACTGGGTCAAATGAAGTAAGGCTAATAGCTTGGGAGGCTTTTAACTAAAAGACAAGAGAATTAGGGTTTGTGGTCTTGCTTAAGCAAGCTACACCAAACCAAAACCCTAAGGAGAAAAAAGGCTTACCTAGGGTGTAGCTATGGCTAGGCCTAAAGCTTTCTTTGAGACTTGTTTGACAAAACGGCTAGCTTAGGAGCATAAATCTAGGGGTCAAAAGTGTTGCTTCATACAAGGCTTTTCAAACCCTAGAAGCTAAACCCTGTAAACTTAATTAGGCCTAGGACGCCTTCTTCAATTTATACTCAAAACAAGCTCAAGACAAGAGGGAATCTAATGTAGCTAAGCATAAAGCAAACTCTTCAAACAACAAATGGCTATAAGCTCTATTCATGGGGACATGAAGCCACAACCTACTTGTGTGTTGGTTCTGGTTTCAAGGATTAAGTAAATAACATCAAGATAACAATAAATGCAGCAATCAGCTAACCATTCATCCAAGAAGTTTTGATGAAAACACTCACAAGACTTCAGGAAGAAAGCATAATCCAAAACCTAAGAACCTTCCAATGAATAAGAGCACCACTTGCCAAACAATAGCCTTCCAAAGAGCTATACCGTACTCCAAAAAAGAGAAGAAAACCAAGAACAAGAGCTAAGAATGTATCTCTAAAATGAGAGTAAGTTATGTTATGATCCAAATGAGGAGAAAACGCCCTCTATTTATACAGGCATGATTTTTGGACCTTTAATTTACAAAATAGGGTCAATAAAACAACACCACATGGTCGACATTAACATTATGCTTATTTGTCACTTTTTACATGCTAAAATGCCAAAATGAGCTTGGCCAATGAGGCCAGCCCCAGTTGGGAGACGCTGGCCCTTTTAGGGCAATATCATCATCCAATAAGCGAGACGTTGGCCCCTCTGGGGTTCCCGCAACCCGACATGTGTGCCAAACAAGCCCAAAACACTACCATCTGCTCCAGAAAAACGTCCAACCAGCCATGGTGACGTCCTGTCCAACAAGATCCACGTCCCCAACCGCAGCGGGGCCGGGACTCCCCATAGCCGTTCTCACGGCAAAACGGGCCCCGGCGAGGGCTGCCCTTTCTCTCTCTGCATGGCTCGCTACACAACATGTCCTTCAAGCATCCCTACGTCCATCTAGTGGGCTCTTCTGCCCCATGGAGGTCCTAATCCACCACATCTCCCCCATGTGCACCGATCCTCCGTACTGGGTCCGGCCGCATGGTCCCGCATTATCGTAAAGACTACCTGGGGCTCAATTCTAGACATCATAGTAAATGTAAATCACATCTCATCATTAAAATTATCAAATATATGCATAACATCCCTAACAAATTTAAGAGCTCAAAGACATTACGTACTCCACTATACAAAGTTAAGGAAACCAAAAGGGCAACCTATTGGGCTAATACCCAAACAAGAAATGGAAAGTTTCAAAGGGTTATTCAAAACCATGTATAGTGATGTGATGTAGTTTTAGGGATGTCTAGTCATAGTCGCAATTTTAGTCGGCCTGCGGGTGCCTCTTTGTAGGAGGCTTAGCCTGCACTCCTCACCATGGATGCACTTTTTCCAAGCCCTTGTTGTCTTTCTTTATTTGCATTTCTTTACTACAAGCTCACTTAAGAGGACACCGCCGCTTGGTGGCCAAAGCCGCATGCTACTCCACTAGTATCTTCGCGAATGAGAAGGTCGGCTCGCGGATGACATCCCCTTTCCTTTGCTGATAACCCGCTGGACCGCCTCTTATTCGCCATTGTGGGTCAACTCTATTATCATGAAGATTTCTATCTATGCCTGGAGATGAGATGGTTCTGACCGGTATCCGACACCCCAAAGATTCTAAATTTTGTAATCGGAATTTCCGCACCCCTAGGGTTAATAATGTAATAATGTCTCCATGCATCATAGTTAGGTCAGGCACCTTGCGATCCATCGGGGAGTTCCTTTCATCTGGTTTTATTCAAGTTGCTCACCACAAGCTCTCAATGACTCCTTGAGTTTTTCCCTCCATCGACTTCCTCCAAAGTGGTGGAAGGCTACCTCGGTGGTTCTCATTCATTCGGTAACCTTTAGGGATATTGTAAATGACCAAGCCGTGCAAGACCTAGTTTCAATTCATTTAGTCTAGAAGTAGCTTTTAATTAATTAAATTTTTAATAATTTCACTAATTCACTATTTTTGAGCTAATATTGTAAAAACTTCGTCCTGAGAAAGATAGGGTATTTGTGCTCAAAATGAATGGAATAGCACTCTACACCCACATGGACCAAGTTTCAAATGGGCCAGACTAAGTTTACATGGTCTTAGTCCACTTAGAGTCAGCTAGAGTCAATAACAACAATTTTAATTGCTATGATATATTGCCAAAATATCACAAAACATTAGTAATTTTTGAGTTAGTGAGTGAGTGTAAGGTGGAAAGTGGCAAGTTAAGACCTCCTAACCTACCCAAACTCCATTCTGACCTTTCCCAACTTAATTCAACCTATTAATTAAGTTTTTCAACCTTTTTTCCCTTCTTTGCCCTAAGGGGAAATACGTCCCACTAACTAACTAGATCTCCAAATCTTGCGTTGGGATCCTCAAGTGTAATTTAACCTACCACATGTGGGCGCTCCCCTAGACTCACTCTAACCTAAACCAACTCCTTTAACTCACCTCTTAACTCACTCCTCTCTCCTCTAGAACCCTCACTTTCCTTTGCGCGCTTCTCTTCAATGTGAGCTGACTCCAACTCACCCAAACTCTTAACCAAATTCTATTTTGGGCATTTGGGTCCTCCTAAGATGCTATGCCTCAGGGATTTCTCTCTAACCTATCTACACCCTCCACTCACTCTCTCCTCATTCCCAAGTTCTAAACCCTAAAAGCGCGCCCCCTCTCTTGGGATTTGCTCTTTTGCTCAAGTTCTAACACTTGGCAATGATCCAAACCCTCTCTCTTTGCCTCCTAAGGTATAAAGAGGACCCTCTCCCTCACTTTTTCCTAACCATTCTTTGAGTCATTGTTAAGGATATCTAATTCTTTGCCATTCTTCTCGCTTCAAGCATCTTCCACTCATTCATTTTTCTCTTGGAGTGCTTGAGCAACTAGTTGCCCAAGGGTCCATCATATTGGATAATAAAGAAAGCTTTTGAGGACATCTTGGATCTTGTGGATTAGTCTTGGATCAAGATCACATGAGGTAATATTGTTTCTTTCTCATCTTGCTGTTTATATGCTAGCATTCCTTAGTAAATTAGTTTGCTAGGTAAACTAAATATACATTAGTGTTGATAGTTTATGTATTGTATGGTTGGATTTTTTATCATGAATTAGTTCAGATTTTGTATGCTAAACTTAATAATACTATGTCGCTATAGATCTATGTTTTGTGTTGAGTTGCGTGCTGTCTCACAGTTAGGTTTGGGAGAGACTTTAGAGCGGATTTCCAACCTTGGCTTCTACAAACTCCTTGTTGCTCTTTGTTATTTGATATCTTGCTATCATCCATCTCATTTTCTGTAGTTTACTTGCTCATAGATAGGTCAAAAATATATTTTCTCAATAAAATACTTTGTCGAAATTTTCTCGGTGGTTTACACGTAAAATTTCTAACAAACATTGGTGTTCTCAGAAGATTTCCAAAGAAGCTTTGCTTGTCGCTTTTATGTGGCAGCTACATTCGATAGTACAAGCTTCCATACAACACCTAGGGGGCTCCCAAGCACTCTCCTGGACTTGGGTGACATTTCTCCTCTTCCTTCATCTTCTGTAAATTTCTGAAGTTTTTCTTTACGTAAGCTTAGCTCATAAAGTAACCTAACTTAGTTAGCATTTCTTTGTAAATATAACTCTTAGAATTAGCTTTATATACTTCATTCTTTATTTGTTATAAAATCAAATCAATAATGATAACTATCATTGTCAAGATAGTTCTTGCCTCTAGGGATAGGCCATCAGCTTGTCTTTCGTTCATATTCAAGAACGCCTTTGTTTCATCAGAGTGACTGGACTCAAAAGCCCTCGCAGTAAGTTTGTCTTGGTAGTGGTAGGTTCCAAATTTTTGCTCTAAGACCTTGGGGGAGTTATCCCCAATATCGCCTTTGGCTTAAGGGAAATCAACTTTGTGGTGTTTATCTTACTTTCCTATTTTGATATATCTTAGATAGATTCATCGGAAGCTTAGTTTCCATTTTCATTGTCTCTCACATGCTATTGTATCTCCTTGCTTATGGTTGGATAGCTTCATTGTGTAATTCTAAGTGTTCTAGATCTATTACCTTGTGAAGTTGCTCTTAACCCATCTTAGATTGCATATGCGATGATGAGATGTTAGAGATCTTGTTTACTTGCTAAGTTCATTATTCACTAAAGCTCTTTCATTTGATAACCTGGCATTATTTGTAAGTGGTATTGTTTAGGGTTTCCATTTATTTTAAGACCAAACATCAAGCAATATTTTGGGGACATTTTTTGAGCCCTCTAGCCCATAATGCCTAGCCTCCTTCGTCTACTGCCTAGTGCCACCTCTTTTTAGCTCACTTCAGCCTCTTAGTTGAGCCTCTGTTGAGCCTACTCTACCGCCTCCCTTTGAGGTCACGACCTCCTCCTTGCTCACTTGTGCCTTGTTGAGCCTGTTTGCCCAGTGGTTATTTTAGCCACTTAGCCCTCACTCAAGATACCTCTTAGTGCTCACTGCCTAGCACTTGGGTGCTCACGGCCTAACCTTTTTGGTTGGTTGCAACCCTTCCACACACCTTAAACCCCACTACTTCCCCTAGCACAAATGTCACCTACCTAGGTTGATATCTTGCTGCACACAACACACATTTGTTAGTAGGTTAATAACTTGTATGCTTATGGTTTAATTTGCTTACACACTTCTCTTGGATGCATATAAGGTAACCTTTTTTTTTTTGATTGATAGCTTAATACTTGTGTTAATACTCTAAATCTTCTAGTCTTTTAAGCTCTCATATTTTAACATCTATTGCAAGCATACTACAACACCTCACACACTTGTGGTTTCAAAACACCTAATGCTCTAAAGCTTAATCTTTTATTTTATTGCTAGCACTTCCTATTGATAAACAGTTTAACCTCTCATGTGGTGTTAGTTAGATGTTTTGAACATATATACCTTATAGTGCTTATGGTTTAGATGTGAATGTATTTAGTACCTCTTGCTCATCGCTTTTATTTAACTTCTAAGCTCCTCATACATCTTAACATCAGGCACCTTATATCATCTTTACATGTTCATGGTTTAATCATCTTAAGTGCTTAAAGTTCTATCTTTCGCTTCTCTGCTAAGTATCATTACATGCTTTATTGTTCATGGTTATATGGTTGATATATCTCACATGTGATGGTACATTGATGGTTTAATCACTCGCTTATATATCGCTTCATCTTTACACGCTTATGGTGGTATAATCATTTCTCTGGGCACTCGTTTTGGACAATTTGCTCACGGCCATTCGCTAAATCACTAAAATAAAACTGCCTAAAACTCATTAAATTGACTCAACACATCTTAAAGACTCCGACTGAGGGTCCCTAAAAACACTTGAAGCAACATTTTAGGGGTCTTTGACAACCATTTCTACCATCTAAAACGTAAGAGGGATGCCTTGGGAAGTGGCTGGGACCGGGTCTCCATGATTTCAGAGATCCCTCCGAATACTTCGCCGTGGTGAAGTGACGGGCCGACCTTGGAAGTTGGTCAGTTCAAAGCTCCAAGATCTTGAGCACCTGGCAGTTATTTGGTGGAATTGGGAATTAAGACACACATCTAGTTAGGGTTGGGAACATAAAATCTTAAGAAAGAACAATCAGTTGCATAGATCACACTTGTACATGTTTTGGGGATTGCATTGCATTGATGTGATAACATTACCTTGTGATAGTTTCATCATATATCTCTAATTTGGTAAACTACTGCCTGGCCTTCATGTTGATGTGATATTGGTTCATTGTCATTGATATATCTTAATAATCAATTACCATTGTTGTGGTGTGGATAGAGTAAGTGATTGAGTATCCCACCGGGAGGCATCACTTGCTTTCATCCTTGAGTGCTTTTGTGGTAGTTGCCAGTGAAGGCACCAAGTGAGTGTTGCACCGGGGCATGCTTGGCTTAGGCAATTATCTTTTGTATCTATTGTATCATTTGTATCTTTGTATCATTGTATAATCTTTGTGTAATCTAAATAACCTTAATCTTGTTTGTGGGAAGTACTTCTTTTGTAAACATATTGTAAAGAACAACCCTCAAACATAGTTGGCCCCATTTGCCCAAATCTAGGCATCTAGTCTTTGAAGTTGGACTTAGGGAAAGGCTCTCCTCATTTTAAACTAGGGACTAAAATTTTATCATTGCTATTGCCAGGCTAGTTCCCTTAGCTCTATAACTAATTGAAACTAACCTAGAACTTGTAATCTAAAATTAACTTTAGTAACTAGGGACTGAATTTCGGGTTTCCCCTAGGGAGTAAGCCTAGATCTAAGAAGTTCTCACAAGGTAAGGACGTTGTGGGCAAGAACTTTGCATTGTGGGTCTCAGGGCACACTCAAGGAAGCGACTTAGCTCACGCCCTGCAAGTGTGCATAAGGGCCAATAACACAAACCAAAGGTCACCCACTGCTCTGGTGACTGCATTTATTTAAATGGCCATACCGCTAAATACCTATGAACATAATGGGTCGGGTTGTGATGAGACCTCCCATCCTCTTGGTTAGGTCTTCTACTTATTTATTTATCATTTTCTTAGGGTCCCTTAGTTTCCTTATCTAGGTTTTATTGTCTCGGATCCTCCAATGGGCATCTCTAGGTTTTATTTTTCCTGGCTTTTATCTTTTACCAACAAGCTTTTATTCACCTTTGCAGAAATTCTCTTTCCCACAAGACAAGATGTACCTCGATGGTCATCCCAATGGCTTCTAATTAGGGAAATGGGATGGATGAGCTGGTTTTAAGATGTAAGAGTGATAATATGAGGGAGCGGACTTATTGGTTCTCAAGAAAACCCCCTTGGTGGCTAACCAAAACCCATGAATACCAACTTGCTAAGCTACCCCATCAATTACCCCAACAAGGGATTAGTGGAAGATCCAGCGCTTATCCTAAATGAAAGTATATCCTAATGCATACATAAGAAGGTTATAATGATCAACATATGACACATACCATGATACCTCGCACTAATTATCCTATGGAGCAAGAGCCTTTTCTCGAGCAAAACCCAAGCCAGAGGTGATGGATCACCGGTAATCGGCCGGGGCGTGGATAAGTATGAATTCTAGTATGGCTGAGAAGAAGAAAAGATGGGCCCTCAAGGGCCATGCTCAAGTCAATCTGCTCTCGTACTCCATGTCTGGGATCATGTGGGCCTCGAGACATGATCTCCTAGTTATCCCTAGATATCGGGGATAATAGGCTCATAAGTCACAGGGATCATAGCAATGTCAATCACATCTCATCATCAATATTATTAAACATGTGCATAAAACCCCTATTACCCTAGTTAAAAGCTCAAAGACATTATACAAGCCTGCAATACAAGTTTGGAGAGAGTGACAGGGCGTCCTATTGGGCAAGTGTCCACTGGAAGAGGAAAGTTTCTGGATGAGACCTCATCTGAGCCATGCAAGTGGGTGATGTGGATAAGGGATGTCCAAGCAAGTGGGTGCAATGAGAGCAGAGGGTGCAAAGCTTTACCTGTGGGTGCCTTTGTAGAAGGCGAGCTGCACCTGTCCTGGATGCAATTTTTTCCAAGCCCATTCATGCCTTCTATTCTTTATTCTTCATTCTTTTATTCTTTATTGCTTTTTCTTCAAGAGGCTAATCAGGGGACATTGTCCTGGCCTGGTGACCAGTGGTGATAGTGTTACCCACAAGTACTTTCATAGAAATGAGAAGGTTGGCTTGTGATGAGACCCCCTTTCCCTTGGCCATGCAACCAAGAGTCACTACCTTGGCGTGGTAACCAACTGGTGGTAATGTCATACTGCTAGGTACCCATGGACCTAATAGGCTGGTTCGTGATGAGACCCCCTATCCTCTGACTAGGTCTTGTTTTATTA
>SNQJ01S0273767.1:0-11553 GCA_010110895.2 Picea sitchensis | reverse complement strand
TTTCATTAATAGAAATTGTGTATTACTGTATATCTTTGTTTATGGTTGCATATCTGATACATTTCTGTTATATTATTGAATATCTGTGATATCTCTGTGCATTTCTTTATTATATCTCCACCCTCATTTCGTGTCGAAAATAATCTGGATCAAATCTCCTCTCTTTTTTTCTCCCTCTTGATCAATGGCTCCCCCTCCTAGCCTTTTTTCCCCTCTCGTTGTATTATACAAGGTTATCCCCTTTGTCCTTTCCTTTTCATCCTTATGGATGAAGGTCTAGGGAAAATTATCAAGGTTGTGATTGATGATCATAAAATTCAAGGCATGTCTCTTCATCATTTTGTTGATCCCTTAATGCATAACCAGTTCATCGATGACATTATGTTGATGGGAACCCCCACATCGTGTGAAGCTCAAGCATTATAGCATGTTCTTGACAACTTCATGGAATCCTAGGATACCTCCATCATTCATATCAAATCCCATATCTTATTATTTAATACCCCACTCTCTATTCAATTCCATATCACCCGAATTCTTGGTTATTTAAGAAGATCCCTTCTAGTCAAGTATCTTGGGGTTCTCTTACTCATTTCAGGGGCATGCAACAACTCATGGGAATACCTCCTTTATATGATTAGTAAAAATATTTTGAATTGGACCTTCCATTCCCTAAACATTTCTTACAGATTAGTGCTTCTAAAATATGTTCTTCAAGTAATTCTTATATATCTCTTCTCGACATTTGTAGCCCCAAAAACAAAATTAAAAGTTGTTAGAATAATTCAGAAAAACTTCATATGGAAATGCACCCGATCCTAAAAAAAATGGTCTTTGGTTGCATGGAATACCATTTGTCTTACCAAGTCTAAAGGAGTCTTAGGCATCACAGATCCAAAAATTCTCAACAAAACTATGGGATATGGCTTCAATAGAAAGCGGAATTACAAACTCGAATATGGAAGTAGAAATATTCAGATTAGATAGATAGTTCATATCTCATCAGGATGATAGATAATTCCACATGTTCCCTCATCTGGAACTCAACCTGGAAAAATCAGTGGTTAATTCAATAATACAACTTTTGGGAAATATGTAATAGGAAAGTTGCTCTCTTATGGGAGGATTGTTGGCATCAACTTTTAGCTATTCAAGATGATCAACACCTTAGCCTCCTCAAATACACCCTCTAGACTCTCCTTGGGAAGTAAGTCAAAAATTACTGGGCCGACATTTCTGATTCTTTGGAATGGTGCACCTGGCATATTGACCAAGATCACATTCCCCTCCAACTTAGACGCCAACTTCAATCCTTATTACAACTTTTAACTCATAGAAAAATTTGAGTCTCCTCCCAACCTGATAAACTAAGATGGGGATATCGACCAACTGGGAACTTCAATATCAAAGAAGAATATCTTTTAGCATCCCATCATCCTCACCTCCCAGAGGAAGACATATGGCAAAGAATATGGAAAAACACTCTATGGCTTAAAATAACCACCTTTCTTTGGCAAGTAGCACACACAACTATTCTCAATTGGGATTATTTATGCAGAAGGGGCTTCATTGGGCCTGGGTTCTATGTCCACTGCAATCATCATGCAGAAACATTGGAACACCTCCTTATCTTTTGTCCCTTCAGTAACTCTCTTTGGGTTCAAGTTGTTATGGATTTTAGACAATGAGACTACAATATGAACTCTGTCATATACACAATCAGTTCTTGGTGTGATATTTTCTTTGTCAATCTGATGCTTAATCAAAGTTGGGTGATCTTTCTAGGGTTCATCCTTTGGGAAATTTGAAAATAAAAAAACCACCAAATATTTAAGGATCAATCCCAAACTAAGGAGATAATCTAGAGGAATACCAAGAAAAATATCCAGGAGACTATATCTAAAGAATCTTGGGACCCAACTGATCTTCATTGTGCCCCTCAAGAGCGTTGCCTCCTATATTTTTGGATATCCTCAACCCATGCACCCTCTCTTCCATCCCTATTCCATCTCCCAAAACCTTCTATCCCCTCCTCTTGGTCCCTCCCCAACTAGGTTGAATCAAACTAAATTTTGATGGTGCTTCTAAAGGTAATCCTGGTCCAACAACTTATGGTGGAATCTTCAGAGACAAAAATTGTCAGATTCTTCATATATTCTATGGATATTCAGGAATCAACTCCAACAATTCTGCAAAATTATGGGCCCTAATAAAACACCTACAAATATACCACCATAATCAGTTTCATCAACTCATTCTGGACAGGGATTCCCATCTTATCCTCGACATGCTAAGTAAACTCCAATGGGGCTCATCTTCATCCAAGCTATCCACCCATTGGTGATTTGAAGCCTTGATTGATTTATCATGTTATTTTATATCAAACATTTCATGCTTTGTTCCCTCCCATATAAAGTGTTGTAACAGATATTAAAAAATTTGGCTGCACTGCCCAAGGCTACGGTTCTTGCATATGGGCAGACGGGTTTAGGCATGATTATCGAACTAGGATCTTTGCAAGCTGTTGGAAATGTCAGACCAGACCTCCAAGAAGATGACAGTCCATATAAGCCAAGAGTTGATGGCTATCTTGAATACATATTATATTGGTGCTGTTATGGCCCTAATGACCACATGAGGGGTGGAACCTCTCGGCCTAGCAGAATGTGTATTAAATCATCAAAGAAAAAAAAAGCGCTAGACGGCCACATACAAAGAGAGGTTGCGTATGTCATTTCATTATGAAACGCTTATATGCTCAGCCATCTGTTGCTCTTATGAAAGCATGCTGATAAGACTGGTTGTCCTTGCCATGGACCACTTGATCACAAGGCCATTGGAACACGGTTCATGTATGCTCCCTACATCTCAGAAGAGTTTCGATTACGGATAACATAAATGCTGTATGCAGGATTTTCTGTAGAGAGCATAATGCAAAATCATATGAAAGATATTGAGAGACATGGTGGTCCTAGTAATCGTGATGATCTCCTCTCTCACATATATGTACGAAAATTAGAGAGGGATATTAGATGGTCGATGTATGAACTGGACTCGAATGATGCATTGAGTGTTGAAATATGGGTTGAAAATATGGGTTGAATAAGAGTGTAGATATGTGGTGAAATACAAGATGACATATCATATCATACCGATTGTGAGGAAAGTGCCAAATCAATCAATCAATGCTCTCACGATGCAGCCCATCGCATACGGTACGTAATTCAACTTGGGTTCTTCGGTTTCAATTTTCAATCTCTCTGTAGACGATGGAACTTATTATAAATTGAACCTCCTTGCCTACACTTCTCAGGTCGAATATTTCCCTTGAGAAAAATGGCAACGAACATTATCCTCATTGTTTGTATTGCCATCTTCTGCTGTTCAATCATCGCAGATGGTGCTAAAATAGGAGTGAACTACAACATGTACGGAAGCGATCTGCCACCCACAGGCTAGGTGGTAAATTTGATGAAGAACAATAACATCGGGAAAATGAGGATTTTCCAAGCAAACAGAGATGCACTCAAAGCTTTTGCCAATTCCAGGATTGATGTAATTGTGGGAGTCAGTAACAATGAATTGCAGCTCATATCCTCTAGCCAGGCTGCAGCAAATGGTCGGGTCAATGACAACATTCGCCCCTTCTATCCCGCCATGAATACCAAATATTTATTCTCTGACAAACAAGACAATCGAAGCAAAGAAGAAATTAGGTCGGGAGAAGATAAGCCACATGCATTTTCACGACTTAGTATCGGGAATAACGTAACGGCCATGCAGGTGGCCTCAGGAGATATCGGGGCGTTACCATTGATATGATGGTGGGACATTACTATTCAGACGAAGAGCAGGGGGAACAGGAGCAGTGCCTAGAATCTCTTTCCCTGCCACAAAATTATTGTAAATCAGGTGCCTCCAAAAAACGTTTCGCAGCTGCCATCGAATCAACAACAGCATCTAACGGTCGTTCTGGAGCTGTGCATGCCCACCGATTTCACGGTTTTCACTGAATCCACACCTGGTTCCACCCCCGTAGGCAGGCAGGAATACCTCACACAATTCAACACCTTTCTTTCATCGGTGAGTCGAATTCGATGTGTTGAATCTGAAGAAAATGGGAGTGAGCCTATGTATTCATGGAAGTACTATGAGATAGTGCTTAAATCTCTTAAAACTTTGCCCGGTGTTCAATTGCAACAGATCCCTTGGATCACCCTTGCTGTCATCCGTCAATCTGCATGATCATCTACTAACAAGGAATGGGCATCAACCTTAATAGATCATTTGTCTGATAATGAAGTTGATAGTCTTCTACAAAAAATTACCTAGAAAGTTGAAAGAGGAACTTTTTCCATTTCAGTGGGATGGTGTGAGGTTTGGCTTACGAAGAGGCGACAGGTGTATCATCGCAGATGAGATGGGTACATAGTTTGGTCACCGGAACAATCCTAGTGACTTGGTCAAGTGTCCCGAGATAGTTGTAGTATCATATACAATGCTCAGTCGCCTGCAAAAGAGTATGCGAGCTCCGAAGTGGGGTTTGATGATTGTTGATGAATCACACAACTTGTGTTGCACCAAAAACTGACAGAATGTGATGAGAGCAAGGCAGTTCTTGATGTGGTGAGAACAGTCAAGCATATTTTTCTTCTATTGGGCATGCCTTCTTTGTCAAGGCCATATGATAGTTTTCACCAAATTGATATGCTATGGCCTGGATTGCTGGGAAAGGAAAAATATGAGTTTGCACGAAATTATTGTTCCATGAAATCAGTTCAAGTATCTCAGGGGAGGTGCTATAAGGGTTTCTCGAAGGGGATTCACTCGCAAGAGCTTAATGTGTTATTGAGGGAAACTATCATGGCAAGACGACTGAAGCAAAATGTTTTAACACAACTACCTCCAAAGCGTAGGTAGGAAATAAGACTAATGTTGAGTTCGCCAGAAATCTCTTTGGCAAAGCTTCAGAGATTTCAGGAGTGGTTGTTCAATCATCCACTTTTGCTGATTCTGAGGGCACATACGTCGTGGATAAAGACTTAAGTACTCAGAAAATGGTAGTCTTTGGTCATCATCTGAGAATCCTTGATGGAATACAGGCAACTGTATGTCAAAAAGGACTTGAGTTGGTCCATGTTGATGGGAGTACACTTTCGAAGGACCGCCAAGCTGCTGTACAAGCGTTTCATTCAAGGCCAGAGGTGAAGACGAAAATAATTGGTATAACTGCTGGTGGTGTAGGGATTGACTTCTCGACAGCTCAAAGTGTTGCCTTTGTGGAAATTCCCAAGTCGGCATCTGCAATGATTCAGGCAGAGGATCGATCTCATAGATGAGGGAAAATGAATGCAATCAATATTTATGTCTTCTGCGCTAAGATGAATCACAGTGGAAGACATTTAGCAAGAGCCTGGAATGAATTTCAACCATGATGAATGGCATAGATGACTGTATACATGAGATAGAGGTAGATGTTGTTCATGATCTAAGTTTACCATATAAGCCTCTTTGTGACAGAAACATCTTCACTGAAGAGTGTGATGCATTGTGCTGGTAGACGAACGAACGAGTGAAGAACATGTTTTCAGTGTATGCAGACCCAGATCCTGCAACCCTTGTACGAAACCTACAAGTAGCCTTTCAAATCTTAATCTGAAGTAAAACTCATGCTTTTGTGTCTATGTAACAATCATATGATAAACCTATGGAGTTTTCACTGATAGATAAAAATGAAATTGCATCCATACATATTAAACTGTTCCAAAATTCTTGGGGCTTGGTGAGGATAGATCATGAGCCCAATATCCAAAGCCGCAGCTTCCAAGTGTCAAGGAAGAAATGATGAGGTGTCAAATATTTGGCAACGCATTTGTCAGTCACGGAGTGCCAGGAAGAAGAACCGGTTCATATTTCCCGGAACACTAAGAATTTCATTTAGATTTCTTCTCTTTTAAAGAAGGAGTGATGTAACAGGAAGAGAGAAGACAACCCAGGAGCCTTTCACAGGCTGGGTTTGTAATGCATTTTTTCATCAAATATAGAACAGAGTTCAAGAGATTCTATACTTTGTCACTGTCTGATTCCATTTTCTTCCAGTATTATCGTTTCTGAAGTTTTCATCACTGTTTTTTTTGCCTTATGTTCGTTATTTTAGCTTGTAATGGTTACAATTCAGTACAACCTCTGCTGTAGCTATTTTGAAGCATCCTTTAATGTGCAGTTTTTCCTTTGTTTTGCCGTGAGTAAAATAAGACCTGCGCTTTAATCGTTTTGCCTCATTTACAAGTTTTATTTGTGCGCAGCCTTTCCTCTGTCTTTCTATAAGGGAGACAAGACCTGCGTTCAGATATTTGAAGTTCCAGTGTTATTTCTTCTACTGAAAGGAAGACCAGATGCTTGGATTTTTCTTTCAGTTTTTTTCATCCCTATCTGCTACCCATCCTCATGATTTTTTAAAATGAATTAGACCAACGAGGTCATGCCTTTTGTTTCTGATCTATAAATGAGTGGAATGACTATTTTAGACCTGGTTCTAGAAGCTTCCTACGACTGATCAATCAATAAGATTTATTTCCTTTAAAAATGAGCTAAGGCTTGGCTCTTTCACAGCCTAGTGTCAACTCTTGCGACAACATAAAGCACGAGGAGAAGAAAGTGGTTGATCTTTTAGCCAACACTAGCCTTGATAATCACTTGGATGTTAGATGGGATAACCTTCCCAATCTCCTCTTGAGGAACATTTGTCTCACTTTAGTTGAAGCTGATCTCTAGTCCCTGGATGTGGTGCTTATCAATTTGAATGATTATGAGGGAGGAAATATCGAGGAGGTGACTTTCTTGAGGAACCGACTGGTTGTGGGATTCTCGCCTCATCCCACACCTGTCATTCAGGCATCAACTTCGCATGACACCCCTATTCATGTCAAGGTCCTTTTTTGGTCACACAAGATAGGGGGTTATTATGATCAGGAATATGTAGAGAATAATATCACCCACAATGAAATATACCATATGAATAGTAATATATGAAATATAAATATTTAGCAGTAGTAATGGAACAACAAGATTATAGCTAGAATGATACCAGGATAATGCCAGAAAGAACACCTTTATTAGAGATAGAAATGTTCACTTTCCTCTTCGAGGGGGAAACCTCCATCATAGAATACATCTATAAAAATAATCTCCAATACAAAATATCCCATTCCTCCTAGTCTTATTTATACAAATTATACCTTCTAAGGAAACTTCTAGAGGAAGATCTTTCTAGAAGTGGAAGCTTCTATTAGGTCTTCTTACATTGACTTATTATCCTTTATTTATTGGATATTTTTAACTAATTTTGGCATTTATTACATAGAAAACATATACTACTAACTAATGACCCATGGAGAGGGGTTAGGACCAGATCCTAACATGCCCTCCCCCTTCAAAAAAATCCTTGTCCCGAAGGCTGCAGGTGCGGAAAATGTTGGAGTATGATCGATGGTTCCTGGGTCGTATCCTCTGGTGATGTGTCATTCCACTTGATCATCACTTCTTTGATATTTCTACCACCCAAATAACTTTCAAAGTGATTGAGGAATGTTTTTTGTTGGATCCAAAGGTATCCTTCTTCAAATAATTCTGAAAGGATGGTTTGGACACATAAATTCTCTCCCACCACTTTCTTCAGAGAGGAAACATGGAACACCGTATGGATTTTGGAACTAGAAGGAAGGGCCAATTTGTAGGCCACTAAAATAATATGCTTGATGATATAGTAAGGACCATAAAAATTGGGTCCCAAATTTTGATTTCCCTAGGATTTGAGATATGTTTTCTTGTAAGGTTGTATCTGGAGAAACGCCTAATCACCTTCCTGAAAAATCCTTTTTGACTGGTGTTGGTATTCCTGTAATAGAACCATATTTTTTGTTTCATTTCTTTTAGAAAATGGATGATATTAGGGACATACATTGGGGGTTTGACTTCCCGGAAGGAGAGGGATGTTATGATGATTCCCACCCCGAGAAGGAGGTAAGGTTGTGGGAACCTCAAATACCTTGGGGTACTTTTCCAAGATAAATTACAGGCTAGGAGGAATGAACTGAGAGGCATGTTCAATGACCTAGATGGCATTAAGTTTATAAATCACACCACGATGGCCTTTCTTCAATAGTTTTTCCATCCTATGAGAGCTGATGATTTCAGGAGAGCCCACTTGAAGACCTTGTAGGGTATATGACTGAGCGTCTTAGGTGAAGCTCATATTAATTCTTTATAATCCATTGTGATTGGCCCTAGAGTGTGAAGCCATTCCACTCCTAATACAATATCACAACCACCCATTTCAATAGAGAACATGTGGGTTTTTAGATGATAATCACCCATTTGGAGTTTCACATTCTCACAGCGGCCCCCACATTTCATAGTACCACCATTAGCGATGAGGATTTGAAAACTAGAAATAGGGAGAACAAAGAAATGGATCTCATCAGCAAGCCTGTGATGAATAAAATTATGGGTTCTACCACCACCATACTATGCTTGATGTAGCCCTTGATCTTCAATGCTTGCAGGGCTGAAATACCCGAGAGTGCATGAAGCGATATGATGGTTTCCTTTGGTTCCATAGGGGTTACTACTGTAGCTTTGGCGTTATCACTTGGTTGAGCCTCCTCTAGGTCAGGAGCCTCATCTGATAGGATGTATTCATAGGGAGAGGAAATTGATGCATCAATCTGAAAGAAATTTTTCTCTCTATATTTATACCTCGGGGAATACTTTTCATCACAATAGTAGCAAAGTCGGGGAAAATTTTAGGGGCTAAATTTCGCCCATGGGCTAATTTCCATGCTTTTTCCCAAAAACATATTCACCATTCTAAAAATTATTCACCCAAATTCTATATGACAAAATTATTTGACCTTACAAATCACCACAATTTTATAAAAACTATACAAAATCCTTAGAAATTTGAATATTTTAACAAAACTATCGCCAAACATTTATAGTTGACATGCAAAGGACCAGTAAGATTCGCCAAGGTTTCTACATTTCAACATAAATTTCCATCCTTAAAATTATCTTTGAGTAAGTTCCTTTCTTGTGATGTTTTTCCATTTCTATTGGAGATACCTTTTGGACCTTCAAGGTTTGTGTCCGAGCTAGGTTATCCTGAGGCGAGAATGGTTTGGGAATGTAACCTTTAGGTTTGGAGACTGAAGAATGGTCTTTGTATCTTGTGATAATTTACAATCCTTCAAACAAGTAGTAGGATGATGCATACTCACATGAGCCCTAATGGCTTTCTTTAAACCATTGATAAAACATTCAAGGTAAAATTCATCAGATAAACCCTCGGTTCAGATAGCCTACTATTCAAATGTCGCCATGAATTCTTTGACTGATCTAGTTTCGTGCATCTTAGTGAGCTTTCCCAAAAAATGTGATTCCCTATCAAAACATGCACAAACTTCTTTAGTGAACATTTTCCAAGTGGGTAGTCCTCGATAACATTTCTTAGACCATTTCCACCACTACCAACGTTCTTGATCCAAGTACAAAACCCATACATGGAGTTTGGTTTCCTCATCCTAGATATCATGAAGGGGAAATTATTTTTCCATTTGAGAAACCCACCTTGCGGGGTTGGAACCATCAAATTTATGCATGTCAAGTTTGGGCACCTTATTTCACGAGGGTGGAGAACCACAAGGGGAGATGGACAAGTGATAATACTCATAATGGGAAGACCGAGGGTCCTTGAGATTGGGCTCAACATTCTTACTCTTCAGGATTTTCTACACAGTGTGGGATTGATTGTCAAGGCAATTTTGGAAGGTGGTGGTCATGGAGGCCATTTTTTGTTCTAGTCTGGACTCCTTGTCCTCCAAGGTTTCTTAGGACTAAGAGTCGGTGCTAGGCATGGTGGAGGATTAAGTAGTAGAGGAGGTGTCAGTATGGAAATATGGGCCTAAAATTGATAGGTACCAACGTGATCAAGACAAGGAGAGGAATCCAATGGGATTGGTCTCAACTAAGGGCATCCCATAAAGGGTTGGGTATTCCTAAAAACAAATACTTAAAAATGAAGGGTACCAATGCGATCGAAATGAAGAGAGGAATCCAATGGACCAAGTATCAAATAAGGGTGCATCCTGGCCCCAGACTTCTTTTTACTCCTGTGGAGTTATATTGCGATCTGAATAATACTGCAGTGATGAAATGACCAAATGCTTAACAGGAAGAAATGTGTAGGAATTTCTCAACCAAAATGCAGGAGACATAGTTTCACGATAATATATCTTGCTTGTTTTGTTTATGTTCTTGTCCCAAGGATTAGGATATTCAAGGTTTCTACAGACAAGGGTTTTCCCTGTGGTATAACTCTTTGATATATGTGTGGGGTGCAACAATAGTACTCGGCCCAATATCTGAAGGAACCAACTAAAGAGGCTAGATTGTGCCCTTCGTCAAACTACTTGACTACCCAGGTACTAGAGAGTATATTCCTGAGTGTTGTTCTCAGTGTTGGATTACTGAAAGGGGGGTGAATCAATAATAGAGAAATTCAATAATTTTTAACCATAATATGCAAGTGTTATATCAATGTAGAATTATCATCCAATAGTTGAAGAGTAAATAAGAAATGAAAAAATGAGCAATCATACACATACACATTACACCAGTGTTTTTACATGGAAACCCAAAGTGGGAGAAAACCACATAATTCTTTTTCTTATATGTCTTTAAGAATTACATTCATTGGAAGAACCAACTTCCTTGTTTTCTAGCTGCAACTAGAAGGAGACTCCAACCCCCTAGTTTCTCAGGATACAACTTGAGGGAAGCTCCAACTCCCCAATTCTCTGGCTACAACTAGAAGGAGGCTACAACCCCCTAAGTTCTTCACCTACAACCAAAAGGTGGCTACAACCACCTGTCCTTGCCACGTCCAACCACCATGATGTATAAGTAGAATGATGAAACCACTGTCACACTATCACCATGAGATATATTGTTGTAAACCTGTACCAATAAAACTACACCAAACAATTTGTACCAATAACCTGAACCATGCATCAACCATGCAACAACCTGTACCATAAACAAGTGCATCAACCATGCACCAAATTGTACCAAACAACCTGTAATCAACTTGTACCATAAAAAAATGCCCCAACCTGTACCTCAACCTCTACCATGAACAAGTGCATCAACCATGCACCAAACCTATACAAATAACATGTCACAACAACTTGTCCAAACAAACTATTGTTGGGCCTCAGAAATTTCACATTTATATCCTCTTTTTCCTTCACTATTCCTTACATTTCATCGTCCCATTAACCTTCCATTATACCATTTCCATAGTAATACTTGGGTTTCTCATTATTTTCCATTGGATTCATTTCAGTATTATAAGTGAATTTGTGATTAAATATTAGAAAAATAACATATTTTCATTATATATCAAGGTTGGATGAGTTTGATGATGTGTGTAGGCATATGTGAAGATTTTAACAAAGTCAAATATTACCACCTAGCCTCAAATTCTAATTTCAT
>SNQJ01S0273765.1:0-11553 GCA_010110895.2 Picea sitchensis | reverse complement strand
AAGTCGACCAGGAAAAACTTCTCCAAGAGGCTCCATTACTTGAGACTACTCCTGGCTCAGTCCAACATCGTCGTCATTGGAATTGGCCCTTTTTTCCAACTTCCTTTCCATGAGTTGCAGTTTCCTCTATATTTCATCTAAATGTAAGAATATTTTCTCATGTGTCTCATTTCTTTCAACTAGAGCCTTTCCCATGAGTGTCTTTAGGATCCAGTAGAGGTCCACTGTCTTGGTGTACAAAACCAATTTCAGTGTCTACTGTTTCATTGTCTATGAAGCGACGAAGGACGTGAACGTCGGCCTCAACCAAGTCTAATTCCTCTTGGATATTCGACGGAGTATGCACTTCATATGCTTCAACTGTCCGGGCAACAAAGACTTGAGTTTTCCAATTTAGTAAATCACCTCTCCAACTACGTCCACGTTGGCGATGGCCACTATGTGACATGACATGGAAGAGTATATACAAAATGAAGTCAGGAGAGTGAGAGGAGAAGGCAGGGTGCCAGGCAGTGCGAAGAGTGGGGAAACTGACAAGGGGTAGAGAGATAAGTACACTAGACTCAAAGCAAATGGAGCATGAAGCCAAAGAATGAGGGTTACTAAACAACCAAGCCAAACAAATAAGCCATTGGAGAGGCGATATGGAGTTATGGCATCAGATAACACCATTACTGCTACTAAATACTAAGGACAAAGAGAACTCATAACGTAGACATGATAGATGAACATTGTAGGTATGGAGGATGCTTGCACGCCCAAATCGAATGAATACCAACTAAACGTCATGGTGAAAGGACAGGGGGTTGGGTCTGGATCTGTCGTGGAGGAAAGCAGGGCCTCCAAGTGGGGGCTGGTGATACGAATTTCGTCTCATCTCGTTACTCTTCTCTACCACCCGATCCAAGTCAATTATAAAAATTATAGCTTCCAATAAAATTTGTATTAAATTTGAGAAGAGTGACAAAATTTCATAATCAAGTTCTTATCAATTATAAAATAATTTATTTGTTTTCTATTTACATCAAAGTGCCCATCTCAAAAGTGCAAGGGAAAGAGGTTTTCAATTTTGAAAGTGATGTCACTGGGTTTCTTCTAGTTTCAACCTAAAATTAGGAAGGTATATTATTACATCCCCTCCCAAATGTTTGGCAATTATACCCATATACACATTGTTCTTTGTTGAAGGATTTCACCATTGTGCTTTTCTCATTGCTAAATGACCAAGACAATATTTTAACACCAATTTCAAAAAGTTAATGTCAATGTAATTGGGTCTGAGTTGAAGCAATTGTTGAAAGATTATGATCTCGATTTCATCAGGATTTGAGATGATGCTTGTTTATTTATTAGATCATTCTACATTTCAAGAATTCTAGTTTTATAAATACTTGACAAATTCCATTTGAGATCATTGTTTAGAAAATCCGAAGTGCAACATCCAATCAAAGATTAATGAAGTTGAAGAGAAAATATTGTATAGTTTTCCCTAGGTTCTACTTGAGTAATGCATTTTTAATGAATACTTGTTAGACTCAACATCCCAAGAGAGGGAGCATATTGCACCTCAGGAAATTCATATTCAAATAAGTAGGTTTGAGCATTTTGAACATAAGTTGGATCCTTTTGGGGGTGGAAACTCAAGGAAGTAACAACTACTCTTTGTTGATGTACATATAAAATTGCATCTCACAAATGAGACATAATTAGAGCTCATCATTGAAAGCTCTGAAAAGTCTAGTCACCCTATTTTGTTTTGAAGAAGATATTGTGTTGAATGGCACTCACGATTGGATACAAACTTTAGTTCCTAAACGATTACTAAATATAACATATACTATTTTTTTATTGGGTTTCCTTATGAGCAATGACATTTTATAGCAAATGCAAAGATTTGGTCAACCTATATTATTGAAATTTTTTCGAACACAAACAAATTTCATTGCAAATAACATGTGTTGGATTTCCTCATGAGTGATAACAATTTTAACCATGCAAAGGATTTCAATATATTTTAAATGAGGAATTTTTTATATTTTTGGTAGCAAAGTGGCCAATTTAGAATAAAGCAGTCCTTTCACTAGAGTTGTAAGAATCTTATCTTTAATGGGAAAGACTGGACATTTTCTCACTAAAACAAAGGAAAATCTATTCCAAAGCAGAATGCTTATATTGAAAGCTACTTTTTGTTAGAAGGTTATATTTAGGATTAGGAGTTTTGTAGGCAACCTTGCAATTTTCAAGTGAAGAAAAATGCAAGTTGAGTATACAATGGATGATTGTAGAAATGACACCAAAGAAAAATAACACAAATGAGTTAAATTCAAACACCATGCATTGCATTATCCTTTCTATCTCAAACCTATTCAAGTTAGTGTGTTGTGATCATAAGACAACATATTAAAAATGTAGCATTTTTTAGATTTGGTGAGTTGTTCATTTTAAAAATAACAATGATAGCATTGACAAGTTTCTAGATTTATTTCTATGGCATGGCATTACAAATCAAAGGTAAAAACAAAGATTTTGATGATCCAAAAATCCTACGTAAATGTTATGATCAACATATTATTCCTCAGTAAATGGAGATTGCTTGCCATGTAATAGGTATTTACTATTCCTTATCCCAAAAAATATGGACCACACAATCCATATAATTTTTGAGATATTCAACTTTCAATATGTTAGGGTCCTAACCCTCAAGTAGATAGAATAATATGATTTGTTATGTAATAAATGTTGTCATTAGTAAATAAGGCCTATGTAATAATGCGAACACGTCATATGTAAGAAGACTTACTAGAAGGTTCTGCATCTAGAACGTTTTTCATCTAGAATGTTGTATAGAAGATAGAAATAATATAAATAGGGGTATAAATCATGGAAAAGGTTGTCTTGGAAAATTTTTGTACTAGTTTTCTCTGTTGGAGGTTTCCCCCTTGAAGAAGCACGTGCACTTTTCTCTCAAGATAATTAAGGTATCATCATTTAGATCTATATTGTCAATGTGTTTACTATTTCATCTATTTCTGTTAACTAATTTTGATAATAATTGATGGAGAGAGCCTCCAACCCCCTGCTTGTCAGAGTACATACACAACGGAAATTCAAGCTCTTGCAAAATACTAGGAAAACACAACCTCTCTAATGCTTCTCCCGCATTATTGAACCTAAGTGATTCCTCAACCAGATCATGCTACTTCATCACAACATCAATCTTCGAGTTATACCACACAATCATGAAACCAATGGTTAGCTCATAAACCAAGGAAACATCCCCATATGCAAATCCTTCACATATATGGGACACACACACACTTTTGTGATTAGACAAGAAATCTCTATGCTCAGATTCATATTCAAATAGAAACACTCATTCTCATAATCATCCTACATTGAGCTCTCACAACAATGTAATTACAACAATATCTCCACAACAATAGTCTATTGAAACACAAATACACAATGTATTAATATATCCAGTCGCACCCATCTACAAAGAACCTTAATTCCAACACACGGTCTCTCCTAGAACTGCATCCACCTGCAGTTGATAAAAAATCCAAGAACATTCTTCTAGAGACCCATGCCCAACTACACCACAGTATCACAACACAATTATTCTCCACAAGGATTTAATCATTCAAGAAATATAATTAAATTGCATCCATTCGTGCCAATAACACAACAAAATAACATCCTACATGATTCATCCACACACACGCACACAGGTTGTATAAGAAAAACCCTAATTCTTTTATTCATTTTCATACAAAATAAGATACACAAGATCCATGGCTGCATATGAGTTAACAAATTTCATTGGGTTTCCAGGCTAGAGGCAGTGGAAACCTCAACCATTCCTCTCTCCCTTCCTCGTGGAATATCTCTTCATCTTGCAAGATCCCCCTTTCTAACTACTTGATAATGTGTTTATTTACATTTAGAAATTATTCACCTTCATCTTCCCAACACACTCCTTGTGCCCTTTCATCTTCCAACTTCAAATTCATCCTTTTCTTAGTGACTCTTCTCTTGCAGCGTGACCTTCCAATGTTCACTCAATAGTGCGCTCCTTCTTCAACATGTCCTTTGGACCAATTTCCCCACGACCATTGTTGTTTTCTCCCATTTTTAGTTCTGTAGCATTACGTGGAGAAGTTCCACAACCAAGGGTGATTCCACTTGAGTCGTAATGAACACCATTGCTTCTACAACAACACATTACTTCTCAACATGTGTTCATGCATCCATCCTGTAGCAGTGCTCCCATCTTCTCCACTGCCACAATCTACAACATTATTATGATCTGCAAAAATGTTGTCACTTCCCCCAACCTATCACATTTTGCAGCCATTCATATCCTACATCAACCAATCATTGTCATAGTGACACTGTCATGTTATGAAGTCACCTTCACTGTGTCATCCCCAAGATGAATTCGATGCTCTTGCATCAATAATTATGCTATTGCTCTGCATATTTCCTTCTAGTACCTTACAAGTAGCATCAGAGCTCTTTCCTTTGTAGATTTTTAGAATTTTTTTCAAGCTATATACATGTGTTGATGTCTTTAAAGCATAGTGATCTATTATTCGACGGGTAAAACTATGGTTGGGGAAGAATACACACACTAAATACACCCGGTTTCATGTGGTTACTTGAAACACATTGTTTCACCTGGTTGGAAACCTGTGTAACCCCTGTTGGTAACCCTTTGAGTAGTACTGCATTGGACTACACCTGTACATGACCATTCACTCCCACATACCCTTGGGTATACAGGGAGTCCCATAGGTCTACTAAAACCAGTTGTAGATTATCCAATCAATCACCTGATTGCTATAATGGCACCAAGAACACCACTCGGGAAGACTAATCTCACGTACTGAGGTAATCATGTAGTACACATACGGGTACGACTAAGACTCCTTAGTTAGCACCCTGAGATATTGGGTTGGGTACTATTGTTGGAGCCCTTTGGTATATCAAATATTTATAACATAGGGAAATCCCTTGTCCATATGAACCCTGAAAACCCTAACCCTTGCTGTAAGAAAAAAACATAGCAAAAACATAGTGGAAATTTTGCACATCTGGTGTGCACAACCCTGCTTCTTGCATCCAGGTTGTGAAATTCCTACACAATTTAACTATTAAAAATTTGGGAATTCTTTCACTATAGTATTATTCAGTTCAGAGTATAAATCCACAAGAGTAAAAAAAAAATGAGTATAGTGGTCCCACCGACACCCTTATTTGGGACCTATCCCACCATATTCCTCTCTTTTCACCGATCACAGTGGTAGCCTTCACTCACAAGCCTGTTTTTCTATGGACCCACCCACCCTTCCAAACACCCTTATTCGTGACCTATCCCATTGAATTCCTCTCTTCACACTGATCATAGTGGTACCCCTCACTCATAATCCTTTTGTTTATTGCAAACACACCCACCCTCCCTAAAAACACTATTTGGGATCTCACCCACTAGATTCCTCTTTTCACATTGATCATTGTGATACCACTCTCTCATAATACCTTTCATAAAAACCCAACATCCCTATTTTTTTTCCCACTTATCTCCCTGATGGCCAACACCCGCAACCAAGAACTTGACAATCACATCAATGCCTTGGACAAGACCGTGACCAACCTTGACAATGGAGTCAAAGGAGCTAATTCAAAAATTGCTTCCCTCAAATTCTAGATCAATAAATTGGACGATCGACTCACTAAAATGGATGAAATCTATGACTAGATGGACTCCCTATCTACATGGTTTCATAAATCTAAGGGTCCTATCTCCTATGAACAACCTTCACACCAAGAGGGTGCTTACTCCTCCCATTCCATTTCCTTTCATTCTAACCCCCTTACTCGTGACCCACGTCTTCCCAAAGTTGAGGTGAATAAATTTGATGGCTCTGACCCCACGGGATGGGTCACTCTGATATGGACTTATGAGGGATCAAAATGAAACACATAAATAAGACAAAAACATATAGATAAAATAATACTCAATTTATATTAAAGAATGAAATATGCAGAGATTGTAAAAGAAAATACAAAGTGAAATGAACTCGCTAGAATGGTGGTAGCTTATCTCTAAGAAGAGATGTGACGATTACATGCATTCACAAGAAGATGATTATGATGAGGCTCCAAAGATCATTTTAAGATAAAGCATAAATTAGAAAACCCTAACCATCGGAGATGAAATGCCAAAAGGTTTGTGGGCCGCGATAGGGGCAGTTGATACATAAACTTCCCGAGGGCATAAATTTTGCATACAGTCTCCATTTGGAGCATTGGGTACCTTGTCGAAAAGGTCAAGCCGAGGAGTACACATTCCATTTAGCCTAGCATTTTCATTGAATTACATACTAGGCGATGCCAAGCCAAAAAAACATTGTTTAGGGCCTCAAAACGACCCCAAAAGTTTGGGACTCGAAGAAACGTAGAAAAAATGCCAAGATGGAAACTGTATTTTGAGCTAGTGGAATAGGTGGGTGGCCACTGATGTCCACATGGACTAGTCCTCCCCCCTTAGGAATAAATGGTCTCCATTGTGTTGAGTTCCCCCATCAAATGGGGAAACTTATGTAAAAATTGATGCTTGGTGAGCCACTTTCCTTGGTGTAGTAGCTGCCCTGCTTTGACAACCCGATAGAGTTGGATCTTCTGTTGGAGGGTTTTCTAAACTTGTGTTTGCATGATCCGATAAATGGTTGTCGATTCCATGTATTTAGGGTTGATCTATGTAGGTTTCAACTTCTCTTCCAATTCTAATGTATCCAATAGTGGTGGAAAATATGGTCGAAGGAGGTCCACATTGAATACTGGGTGCAAGCCAAGGAAGGGGGGAATATTTAACTCAAAATAATTGTCATCCACAACCTTGGTGATGGTGTAAGGTCCATAGTGAAGTGGCCATAACTTTCGATGGGGTCCTATAAGTTTCTCTTTCTGCAAATGCAACCAAACCTTGTCTCCCACATAAAACTTGTGGGGAATCCGATGTTGATCATGGTGCTACTTGTATTTAGCATTGGATTTTTGCAAAATATCATGGACCTAATGGTGAATGTGATGAATATGTTGAATGAATTTGGTGCCTTTATCGACCTTATATTGAACATGGCCTATGTGGATGCAAGTGGAAATGCTACATCAATGAGGCCCAATGGTTGAAATCCTAGGCCCACCTGAAAAGGGCTATGTCCGGTCGAGCTTTGGAGGGATATATTATAACTGTGTTGGACATAAGGAAGGATCTCATCCCATGTGCGTGGATTCTTGGAGTTATACATGGAAAACATATGCACAGTCATCCTATTGACTACCTTGGTTTGGCTATCAATGTGAGGGTGGAAGGCAATGGATTTGGTGTGCTTGGTGTCCAACATCGACTAGAGGCTCGACCATAATGTGCTCAAGAATATGTTGTCCTGATATGATATGATGGTTTGTGGTAGTCCAAAGTGTACCCACACACACTCAAAGAATAGCTTGGTAGTGGCCTCAGTTATGATACTCTTCTTACATGCGGTCAGAATGGCCATATTAGAGAATCAATCAAACACCATGAATAAATAGTCATTGCCATGCTTGGTTGAGTGAAGAACTAACATGTAGTCCATTGAGATGGATTCCCAGGGCTCTTCGAGAGTAGGAAGAGGGGTGTAAAGTCCTTGTTTTTTAATGGTTGGCTTGGAAATGGAGCAGGTAATGCATGATTTGATATACTTGCTAACATCATGTTGAAGCTTTGGCTAATAGAAATACTTATGTAGTGCTACCACTATCTCCTCCACGCCAAAGTGTCCTACCACTCGACTGTAGTGGGATTCCCAAATTAGCTTCACACACTCGCTTGAAGGAACATAGAGATGATCCAAATGGCATAGAAGTCCATCATGAAGATGAAATTTAGCAACGAGCATGCATGTTCCCAAGATCTGGTAGGTCGTATCAAAGTTAGGATCATTGTGATAGAGTTGGGACCACCTGGAGGTCTCATTCCCTCAAGAGTCGAGCATAGTGCTTAGTGATTCAACTGGAGGTCGAATGAGGCAATCAACAACATGAGTGGTGCTCCCTTTCTTATACTTAATGTTGAGGTGAAATTGCTACAAGTATGTGGACCACTTTTGATGGCGGTCATTCTACAATTTACCTTGTGTTTGCAAGAACTGTAGAGGCTTGTGATCCATATGGATGACTATTTCCTTCTCTAGAATGTAATGCTTCCATTGGTAGCAGGCTTGTACAATGGAATACATTTATTTGTCATAGGTGGGGTACTTATGGATGACATCTTAGAGTGTCTCACTATGATAGGTCATTGGATGACCGTGCTGAGTGAGTTCAACACCAATAGAATAATCAAAATCCTTTGTCTCAATCTCAAATGGTTGTTGCAGATAGGGTAAGGTGAGCAATGAGGCTGAGCATAAGCGATGTTTCAGATCATCAAAGGATTTCTGTTGTGATATGCCCCAAACAAATTTGGCTTTGCAACCACCCTTGGTCACTTGGCTAAGAGCCCATGCGATATAAGAGAAACCCAATACGAATCAACGATATAAGTTGGCAAGGCCTAAGAAGCTTCGAAGCTCAGTGAGTGTTGTCGGGGCTGGGTAGTCACGAATGACTTGGATCTTGGCTGGATCGATATGCACACCATGCTCATCTACAATGTATATGAGGTATTGGACCCTGTTCATGTTGAAGGATAATTTCTCTAAGTTGGCATATAGCTTGTGTTTCCACAGAGTGTGGAGGACTTGCTGAATGTGCTGCAAGTGTTCTGCCCAACTCTTGCTAAAGACGAGGATGTGATCTAGATACACAACCACAAAGGAATTGGTGAAGGGCCGCAATATGTCATCCATAAACCTCATGAAAGTTGTTGGGGCATTCATCAAGCCAAAGGGCATGACCAACCACTCGAAAATACCTTCTTTAGACTTCAAAGCAGTCTTCCATACATCAGTTTGTTCTACAAGGACCTGGTGGTAGTCAGACTTTACATCAATCTTACAAAAGTACTTGTCCCCATTGAGTTGGTCGAGAAGCTCATCAATTTGGGGAATTGGGCACCAGTTCATGACTGTGATTTTTTCCAGATCTCTGTAATCAATATAGAGTCTCCAGGTCCCCTCTTTCTTCTTTACGATCACAATTGGACTTCCACAGGGTGAGGATCTTGGTCGAATGTGCCCTTTTTGGAGCAACTCTTGAATCTGGTGCTTGATTTCCTCATTTTTCAAGGGAGAGCACTGATACACTGGCCCATTAGGAAAAAGAGTTCTAGGGGTCAACTCAATTGAATGCTTGACCTAATAGTGTAGAGGCACCCCGGTGGGTGAGCTGAATATGTCCCAGTATTCTTCCATGACTTTTTCCACTTGATTATTTTGCGTAGAGGATCCTTGTGCGGAGGCAATGGATTTGGTCGCGACCTTCCGTTCACTCTGAGAGTGACTCATGAAGAGGAAAAATTTCCCAGTCGGGGATATGAACTTCTTGCATTGCTTAGTAGAGACCAAAGGAAATGTGTTAGGTGGAGCTACCTCTGGTATTTTGTACAACTATCTATCCATAGTAACAATGACACTACGAGGTCTAGACTCATATACAACATGATGTTTTCAGATATATGGATGGTCTAAAAGAACATCACAAAATTCAAGTGGGGAAACATCACACAATACCTCATCCATGAAGGGATTGTTGCCATAGGGAAGGTGACATTGTTGTCTGATGTGAAGATATCATCCTTGGATGAGCCACTTGATGTTGTGTGATTATGGATGTTGTGTTGTCAACACATCTAACTGCTTGACAACCTCTACTAAGATGAGGTTATTTTGGATTCTGTTATCAACAATAAAATGTAGCAGAGCACCCTTCACCCACATCTGTGAGTGAAAAAGGAACTCACCTTCCTCCAACTCTTCTGTTTCATTTGGCTGGATCTTGGTGGCGGTGACCATCGCACTAGGTTTTGCATCAATGATCTGCTTCCCCTTGTCTGGCTTTGAATCATAGTCAGAGCTTGGATCTGATTCTGAGGCTTTCAACTCGGCCACCAATGAATTCTTTGAGTGACATTCATCACTGTTGGTCTAGGGGATTTTATGGAACTCACACCACTTCCTAGTGTCTTTCTTCGTCTTCGCATTACCCTTCTTTGTTTGTGGTTTAGAATGATTGTCCTGAGGTTTTCAATCCTTTCTTTGTCCTTTGTTTTGTGTGTTGGGGCTGCCTTTGCTCAACTTCTACTACGATGCATTCTCAGATCCAAACTCCTACTTATTCCTCTACTTAAATTTTTGCTTGATTTTGACAACATATCAATAAGCAGTTGCCAACAACAAGATGCCCATACACTCCATTTATGTTTGGATGTATCTATGTAGACCCCCATGATATTTTAGAACCAAATGTCGCTCAGAGTCTCTTATACCCAACTTGGTACGCAAGGTATGAAAGGTATTTGTGAAATCCAATACTGTTTGGTCCCTCTTCTGATGCAGTGTGGTCCATCTCGTGTACTAGTCGTCGTAGTTTCCAATAGGGTAATATTGATTCTTAACGACATCCATAAAAAAAAGTTACCAACTTAACAAGAACTCTCCAGAGTTCTTGTTTTTTTAAAGGTCACACTTTTACCCTCGTTTCAAAAAGTGGTGCTACTGGTAGCACCCTCTTTTTTAGAGGTGGTTAAAATCGCGACTTGTTTGAAACCACACCCTTGATATTATGAACAAAACCCTGATAGAACCCTGAAATTAACCATTGAATTGAAAAGTGATGCTATCCGTAGCACCACTTTTTTTTTTGAGTTAGTTTTACGACCTAATTGAAACTATGGCCTTGACCATTGACAACATTTTTTTTGAGTTAAAACTATGACCTAACTGAAACTGTGGCCTTGACCACTAGCACCACTTTTTATTTTTAAGTTAAAAATATGCCCTAATGGACATTGTGGCCTTGACCACTGACACTACTTTTTTTGAGTTAAAACTATCACCTAATTGAAATTGTGGCCTTGACCACTGACACTACTTTTTTTTTTTCGAGTTAAAACTATGACCTAATTGACACTATGGCCTTGACCACTGACACACCTTTTTTTTTTAGTTAAAACTATGACCTAATTGAAATCATGGCCTTGACCACTAGCACCACCGTAAATAAAAGATTGAAAATTGACTACTACATATAAAATTGGTTTATTTATCAATTTTTTTTTTTTAATAATTTACATTAAGAAAATAATTAAATTAAGAAAATATACCCTTAAACAAATTCTTTAATTTAAAGAGAACAACAAATTTTCTTTTGGAAATAAAAAAAACCATTTCTATTGAAAAATAATGCAAAATACTATTTTTTAATAAAATATTTTAAAAAAGAACCAAAAAAAACTACAATATAAATTTTTGGAAGAAAAATAATTAATACTGATACTTATAGCACAAAATTTAAAGAAAAAAATTGAAAAAAAAACACTTTAAAAAACCATTTAAAAAAACAAAA
>SNQJ01S0273764.1:9810-21363 GCA_010110895.2 Picea sitchensis | reverse complement strand
AGGGTTTGCTTCCGGAGGAATTCTCAGGTCAAGGTTAAGGTGCTCGGAGGGAGGCTTCGGCCTGTGGTTGGGAGACGAAGGTATCGTCGTGGTAAAACGAGCACACAATCCTTTATATTCTACCAAATTCGACCTGTGCTTCTGTCGTTCATCGTTTCAGAGTAAGTTTCGATGCCATAATTTCATTTCTATTCGTTCTTTGTTGTTCACTGTTTGTAGTTTGCAAGTAAGAATGTTTGATTATTTCTACTGGCATGCTCGTCATATGTTTTGGGTTCCTTCTGTACTTGGGTTGCAGTTTGGTAATCATTGGAGATACATATGTTGTTTACTGGTTCAATGGTTGTTGCTTGTTCGTTGGTTCAATGGTTCATCGGTTACTGCTTGTTGTTGTTGGGCTCAAGTTTGCGAGTTTGAGGTCCTGGGGATGTAGTTGGGCATGTTCGTGCTTGCTTGTTGGTATGTTTCTTGTTGTTTTCTTTTGTTTACTTCAGTTTTTCATGTTTGGGGTCCTGCGTTGGCAGTTGGAGTTGTTTTTTTTGCACTTTGCAGTGTTCAGGTCCTGTACCCACAAGTGGAGTTGCGGTTCTCTCATTTGTCGTGTCTAGCGAAGTCGGGATATGGCGCCTATCTCGTGCCCGCCTATATTTCTCTTAGATTTTTCTCCAATTCTTTTTCCTGGCTCTGGTCCATACCTACATGCCTTTGCAAAATGTTCTTGTAGAAGAAAAGGATACTAAGATGGTGCTAGCATGGGTGGTATTTCGTGGATTGAAAATTGGAGTATTCAGTTTCTGTGTTGTTTGGCGTGCAACATAGCTAGCATAATGAATGTGTTCTCAGATGCATCACACCATTTACATTTGGATGAAACCATTATCATTCTAGGATACTTTAGTGTTGACATGATACAAAATAGTGGCATAACAAATAATTGGACAACTACATGTGCAATTACAATGTCCGTTGTCTTTTTATTAAGATAAAACATGTGCAAAACACACTTATTAACCATATATGGTGAAATGTGCCCATATCACAATACAACCTCTTTATCCTGTACACAGACTGGTGTGACCACGATACAATTTGTCTTGTACTTGAAATATGAGATGTACACCAAAGATTTTGCAAAATTATATTTCCATGTCTCAAACCATATCTGGATACTTTGTTGCAAAAAACCAAAATCATTCGGCTATGGTCATGCAATTTCTTAATATTTTATGGCTTGTAATATATTTTGGGCAGGAAAAACTTTATATAATTACAAGAAAGGATGGAGAAAATCAAAGGTTCATGTTTCTAACTATATTTTATTCTATTCGTTGATTATCATTTACTGTATGTACATATTACTTGTTCTCCCTTGCATACCAGCTTCCATTCATGTTCATTGTATTTTGTGTGTTCTCACATTGAAACAAACAAAATAGCTAGAGAAAACAAAGGAATCTTTACCGCAAATGTACAAGAGGAGATACAAAGGTACAAGTTTGCATTGTTATTTCATATTTCGTTGTTTTGTATTTCATTTATTGTTTGTATATGTGTTCACCTAATTTGTTGTATGTAGATATTGTGTGTCTTCATACATAATAACTTATCTTCATGTCCTTTGTATTTTTGTGCCGCTATATTGAAATAAATCGAACTCTGTTTAATTTTTTTACATGTCTTCCTACATACCAAATTCCTTCATGTCCATTGTATTTTTCTGCATTGCTACATTTAAACAAACAGAGTGGTTGGAGAAGACGATGGACTCTTTGCCGCAAATGTAGAGGATGAGTTGCAAAGGTGCATGCCTCTACTCTTATTTCATATTCCAGTGTCTAGTATTTCATTTATTGTATGTATATTTGTTCTACTTTCTCTACTGCTTTGCACATATTTTACTATGTGTAGATACTACGTATCTTTCTACATAGTAACTTATCCTCATGTGAATTGTATTATCTTTGTTGCTACATTGAAATAAATAGAATTGTATTTCTTTCTTTTACATGCCTTTCTGCATACTAACTTACCTTCATGTCCACTATATGTTCGGCATTGCTACATTGAAAGAAACATATTGGTTGGAAAAGAAGATGAATTCTTATATGCCATAGCAGAGGGGGCTGAAGCACAATCTTCGAAAAGGTATACCAACTATGCTAGTAAATCAAACACGCAAAACGGGTGGGTGCATATAATATTGGACTAGAAAACGATGATTTGGAAACAATGGGCCTTTGTTGAGACTTCCCACTTCCAAACATTGCCCTCCCCATTTCTAATTTTCCCACTTTCTATTATCCCTTTTTTTTCCCTCTTATATACTTAACCGAATTCCCCTTCGTTTTCTCGTCTACTTTCTCTTTCTGGATTCAAAACCAGTATGGACAATATACAATGCATATGCTTATTTAGTCCTTCTGATGTTCATCTACACATGCTTGCATCAGAAAAAATTGGACTAGTGACATGGCCATGAGCAATCAATCATCGCAAACATCAACAGACCGACAAGGCCAAAGGTAAAGATGCATACATTGTGTCCCTCATATGTTTACCAAACAAATATCCTCAGCTATTTATTCATCTATGCCATGGTAAATATGTTGATGTCATCTGCAACACATACTTTGCAGTTCACAAGAAATATCAATGAACGCAAGTGAGACACCAAACATAGCGCAAGTTCCGCAGACTAAGAGGTCTGGTTGCCAAACTCTGGCTCCACACTTCATCCAAGTTGTGCGTCTACTTGTACATTTATTCCATGAAAAAAGAAAACAAAAAAATAATGCAGACTACCATTCACATTACTTTTCTTGTTCAAAATTGTCACCAGGTCTAAACTTATAACACCCAAAATACTATCAATAGAGGGCTTGAACAATTGCCGAACTGGATAAGTGTTCGTCGGGGACATAATGGTCGTCTATAGCACCTACTTGGACAAGGAAAACAAAACTAGATCCATTTTGTGTGTTGACATGATAGACAACGAAGCCCTGATGACAGTCACATTGACTATTCCCACACAACTTGTCTAGAAACATGAGGAAAAGTTATTGCCAGGTAATGGGATATCCATTACAAATTTTAATATATTGCCCAAAACAGTATATGACTGTGGTGATTGTGATCGGATTATATCGCTCAACGAAACAAGTATTGTGGAAAAAAATCCTGCTATTTGTTTAGAATATTGTTTCGTCCCGGACACAACTATCAACCAACTTGCACAGAGAAACAACACTTACCCAATCAAAACCATTGGTGGAGTTTTCACACTCGTGAGAAAACTTGGCTCACAACAAATTCTCCATATAAAATATGGAGAGTCAGACAATGACAAGGCAATGGTACCATTCTCCATATCCAATTTTGTCCTTTACTTTCACATGTCCATGTATCTCGGTTATGTTACACAACTATTGCATTGTTCCATGTTGCAGTTGCAATTGTTCGATACCTATTCAAATTTGTTTTCCTCAATGGAACAACAATTGCATGCTAGTAGAAATATTTACCATGGCATATATGAATATTTACTATAGTAATATGTCCTTCGTATTTTCCATGTTGCAGTTGCAATTGTTCGACACCTATTCAAATTTGTTTTCCTCAATGGAACAACAATTGCATAAAGGGCAATTTCCACTTACGCTCTTCAAAAATATAACAAAGAAAATAGATGTTAAAGAAATGATCTTTAGCACAACCCAAGAAACATTTGTAACAGAATTGGGAACAAACATAGTACAATATCTCAAAAAACTAACTAGCTCTACAATTGTCGTACGTATACATCTACAATTTCATCCTCGCTTTGCTCATACAAATTGCCTTCACCAATTCTTTGCAGTTTTTTCTTTTTTTGTTGTGCAGTTGTATATTATATTGTTCAATATATTAAATACTATGCTCATGTGCCCAGGTTGAGGGTGTTTTGGTTGCAGCCAATGTGTACTCGACCCCCTTCGAGCATGTATGTGTGAAATGCAACTCTCTTGCTTCTGCTTCTACTTTCATAAATGATGATACAATTGATTGTCTACGATGCAGTAAAAAATTCCCTTACATATATAGACATTGCCTCAATGCTACCATCCGAACCGTGGGCAACAAAATCCTACATTGCATTATTAGACAACCTCTGTTACAAGATGTGCTTCCTAGGTTAGCAGAATCGCCATATGAAGTATACCTACAGAAAAAGGCAAACAATGTCTACATGTTGCGTGACTTTCAGATACATAGCAAATTTACCTTAAATGAGGACAATGCAATATTGCATATCGGCTGGAAAAACAAAAAAAAAAGATTCATATCAAGCTTTGGCAGGAAACGAAAAAATCTCATGTGTGTCTGTACCTTTTCTTCAATACCCAAATGAATGTTCGTCGGACTCAAGTTCTTCGGAGTTTACATCTATGACTGTAAAATTTTCTTTCCAAATATTTTGTCTCTTTTGTGCACTTGAAAAAACAAGGAGAATCTAACTACAAATCAAATCGTTGTTATTTTGATGTTTTCTTGCATCTCCTAGTAAGAATTTTGCATATTTGTTGGGGTGTCCAAATGAAAATAAAAGGATATATACTATGTGAAGTCCAATGGAACTATAATATCAACCACAGAACATTAAAATTCAAATTCATCTTAAAATTCAAATTCGTCGTTGTTATACTTATGGTGAAGTTGACAGTACAATAATTTTACTTAAACATCCCAAAATTGATTTTCTTGTGGCTTTTCGATGCCTCTTATAAAAGCACATCCTAGAAACTATAATAAAGACTCACTTTATCTATTCCTTGATTGAAGAGCATGTTCACATGTTTAATGCACTTCATAGTTACTGTTAATACCATCAATGGGGATTTCTTACACCAATTATCGCTTCCGAAAATTTCTATCCCCTTTCTTTTTTTCCCTCTTCTTTCCCTTTATGGTTACTTAGTCATTTTTCGAAAAATGTCTAGGTACGGACGTTGGTAGATTCACATATTCAGATTTCCACTGATACTTTTATATCACAAGTCCAACCGACCGCTTCCCCGTTTCATATTCAACAAACTTTTTGGATCGCGGGTTCCCCGGTAGGCGGGCTCAACATTGCATTTCCATTGTTTCGTCGCCTGCAAACAACACCTGAAATTCCTCGATCTACAAATTGGCAACCAAAATCCCCTTTCTGTTTTCTCGTTTGCTTTCCCTTTCTAGTTACTTGATCGTTTTTCTGAATATGTCGTTTTTCCGAACGTCTCATGCTTTTATATACAACACCCAAAGTTCTGTAATATGCAAATTGACCGTCGAAGTCCATCATTGTCCCATGTTCTGTGTTACATATTTTGCAATCAAAAGTTGGGATACATACAATTTGACCATCAGGCCCTCATGTCTCTTGAGTAGAATGTGTGGCCCTGTTTTCAAGCCCGTCAATATTCCTTGTTCCGAGTATGTCTCATGCTTTTATATCATGAGTCTGACAAATCGCTTACCCATTGCATACTTGGCCACTATTACCATCGTCGGTTCCTGGCTAGGCTTGCTCAAGATTGCGCTTCCATTGTTTCGCTACCTACAAACAACACCTGAAATTCTGAGATATACAAATTGATCGTTGAAATCCATCATTGTGCCATGTTTTGTGTTACACATTTTGCAATCAAAAGTTCAGAGACATAAAATTTGACCATCGGCCCCTCATATCTCCTGAGTATAACTTGTGACCTTATTTTGAAGTCTGCCCGACCACTTTCCATATTTGGCCATTTCTTGGAATCTCTTTCGCGGGTTGACGAGTGGGCAAAATGTGCAATTCTTAATCACTCTTCGCCATCCCCACCACCTTCACACTTCTTTCTATATATGCACTTATTAATCTTTAATGCTCATGGCTCATCGTGCAGGAACCATTAAGATTGTCATTAATGTCTGAAAGGATGGAGAAGATTTGTCATTAATACAAATTAAACCAAGATTTGCGGAGAGTTGTGTTATCCTTTCCAAGTATTCATTTCAAGCATCATGCAATCTCTTTCGCACGTCATACGGTTGGCGCCTTTACGAAATCTCTAATCCTTAATCGTTCTTTGTCATCACCGCCACCTTCGCACTTTTTTCTAAATATGCAATTAGCAAGCTTTAATGGTAAAAACTCATTATGCATGAACCATGGAGGTTGTCATTGATCAGCGAAAGGATCGAGGAGATATTCCATTGATACACATTAAACCAATATTTACGAAGGGTTATATTATCCCTTCCCAATTTTCATTTCAAACATCATCTTGAGAAAACAGAAATTCTCGTTAACTTACGGCAGCAGTTCGACAATAGTTCTGTCCAGATACAGTAAACACCTTCAAGCATGATGACCAGAGCTTCTAGTACTCTAGGGAATATTCTTACTACTCATGTCCCTCCGCCCAGGAGAAAAAAAGGAGATGGCCCCTTGGTGCACCGAGAGATCTATTTCAATCCAAATAATTCCAAGCCAACCCCTCCTTCTTAGACAACCTGCCCACCTGCATTGATGGCTGGCGCAGAGGTTGATGCGGTCGATTTCGAGCCGGGAGAAGATGATCTTATGGATGATGATATGACAATGGATGATGGAAATGCAGATGTTGTTCCCACTCCTGCGCCCAAATTGAAATCAACCATAATGGGGTGCACTTCCCGTCTCGGCGATGGTAGCCTTGACAAGACCAAAAGAAGGGGTTTCAGAAAATAAATCGACGTTGAACACAATAGCCGCTTTGCAACTTGAGAGTAGGAATTCCAAATGTCCAAATTAGTTTGTTCTGGGTAGAAGTCTTTCACTGTAAGGAAATGATCTCTTGATGCTGCCAGAGATATATTTCAAGCCAAATAATTATTCAATTATGGGACCACTCTCCTGTTCTCTGGATATATAGTTAACAATGAGGACCAGAACTCCCAATGGTACAAGGAATATTCCTACTACTCATCTCCTTTCACCCAGAATGGACTAATTTGGGCCTCTGGAATTGTCAGTGCAACATGTGTCCCTGAAGTCTTCGACTGTGAGGAGGTGGTCTCTTGGTGTGTCCTAAATTTCAGTTTCAGGCTCTTCTACTTGCCCTGCAACATTTTTCGTCTTCTTCCTCACGGGAAGCTTGTGAGAACTATCAATTTTACCGTGAGGATGGGTTCTTAGGTCCTCCTGCATTTGAAAAATTATGAGTTGCTTTCTTGTTGGGGTGCAACGTTGGAGCGATGTTACAGGATGTCGTTCTCTTTGCAGTGGCAGCTGCAGATTGTAAACTATTCTCGTCGGGGCCTTTTCCCTGTTATTTGTACAATTGAGTGGTGCCTTGCAATGTCTCCAGGTCACCAGCATCAAGATAAGGAGTGTTGTTCACCTACTTCAAGCCAAGGAACTATTCCACTGTGGAACCACTCTCTTGTTTCTTTGTCACCTCAGGTCTTCCGCAAGATATTGAGATTGTGGCAATGAACATTGACATTCTGAGGAAAAGACTGCAAGGATTTCCTAAAAAAAAGCATGGTAGTGAGTTTTGTATGCATGTTGAAGAGAATC
Organism: Picea sitchensis; assembly: GCA_010110895.2. Lineage (NCBI taxonomy): Eukaryota > Viridiplantae > Streptophyta > Pinopsida > Pinales > Pinaceae > Picea > Picea sitchensis. Next base: position 13,793 of record SNQJ01S0273764.1, on the reverse strand, counting down.
TCGATGGCTCTTGCATGTTGTCCTACTAGAGGAATAACACAAAATTGTATGCATGTTTCTTTTCTTTTTTTTAGATCTTGTACCTGTGTTTATGACAAATATGTTCAATGTTTTCGTGCAAAAAACTCAGTCCAATTTCTATGGATAGATATACACTGCCCATTATTTTTTTTAATGGATTTACTATTAAAAAAAATTGCCTTTGAATCTTGGTTGTTGCTTCTTTGCTGAATTTAAAACCTCTTCTCATTAGCATGGTTCGATAGTCTCATAGTTCTTGAATATTGTATTGGCGAAAGTAATTTGTTCTAATATGGAGAATTTAACAATTATATGACAATGCATTGTGTTGATTCCATCAGGATTTTATGGAAACAAAAATGAATTTCAGACAGTTTCAAACCAACAATCAATTTTATTCGTAATGCAGATAGAACATAGAAAAACCAAATCACGATGCGGCAGTCGAGGCCCCGCCCTAGAAATTTTGTTTTCATCTCAGCCTTGCTAAGAAAACAATTTCTTATTTCCCTTTCGCTTCCTTGATTCCTTTACCCCGAAAGGGAACATTTTATTAGGTGTCCATCCCCTGGCCTCTATTTGAGCACTTTTTACTTTATTAATGAAATTACCAAATTTCTTGTTTGCGAATTAAAAAAAAAAAAATGATCTATGGTGATTGTAATCAAATGGGACTATGAAATTAACTACAATATTAAAATTCAATATCGTCATTGTTGTTTCTAGACATGCAATTATTGATCTTTAATGCTAACAACCCATCATGCAAGAAGTTTAATACTTAATTTAATATTTCAAAGTCATGGAAGAATGTATCAAGAACACAATTACTCCCACAGGTTGCAATAAAAACTAATATTCAACAAAGCATTTGCTCACACCCTTTTTAATGGTACAAGCACAATAGAAAACGTGTAAGTGGATAAAATATTGGACTAGAAAATGATGATTTTGCAACAATGGGGCTAGTTTTAGACCAATTCCCGCTTATGAAAATTGCCCTCCGCTTTTCTATTTTCCCACTCTTTTATCTCCTTATTTTCCCTCTTCCATACTTAACCAAATTCCCCTTTCTTTTTCCCCTGTAGTTTCTCTTTTTGGTTACTTAATCGTTTTTTTTTTCCGAAAATGTATTGTTGCGCGGGTTGGCGGATTCACGGGTTCACATTTTTATTCATGCTTTTATATCATGATTCTGACCAAGCACTTCCCCTTTCCATACCTAGCCAATTTTTTGATCGCGGGTTCCCGCCCGAGCAGTCTCTAAATTGCACTTCCATTTTTCTATGACGTGCAAACAACACTCTGACTTATGTGATATGCAAATTTACTTCTGAACTCCCACATCATCCCCTCTTCCATGTTACACATTTTGCACTGAAATGTTCTGATACATACAATTTGACTGTCGGGGCCTCTCGTCTCCTCGAGAACCCTTGTCACCCTATTTTGAAGCTCGTCCGATCGCTTTCCACATTTAGCCATTTCTTGGAATCTCTTTCGTGGATCGTCGGGTTGGCGGGTTTAGGAAATTTCCAATTTTTGGTCGTTGTTTCCTTTGCCCACCACCTTCAAACTTCTTTCCAAGTATATTTAATAAGTATACAACTTCTCCAGAAACATACAGAAAATATCTTGCCAGGAAATGGAATATCTATTACAAATTTGAATATATTAGCCCTTCTTTTCCCTCTTCTATACTTAACCAAATTCTCGTTTCTTTTTCCCCTCTACTTTCTCTTTCTGGTTACTTAGTCGTTTTTTCGAACATGTCTAACTATACGGGTTGGTGGACTCACGGGTTCACATTTGCACTCGTGATTTTATATCGCAACTCCGATCGACCGCTTCCCATTCCATACCTAGCCACTTTTTAGATCGCGGATTCCTGGGCAGGCGGGCTCTAGATTGCACTTCCATTGTTTTGTGACCTGGAAACAACACCTGGTCCTCCGCAATATACAAATTTATTGTTGGACTCCCACATCATACCTTATTTCGTGATACACAGTTTGCACTCAAAAGTTCTGAGACCTGCAATTTGACCTTCAGGTCCTCACGTCTCTTGGGGAACTATTGTAACCCCATTTTGAAGCCCGTGTGTTCGCTTTCCATACTTGGCCATTTCTTGGAATCTCTTTTGTGGATCGTCGGGTTGGCAGGTTCACGAAATCTCCAATTCCTAATCGTTGTTTCCTATGCCTGCCACCTTCACACTTCTTTCCAAGTATGCAATAACTGAGGTTTAATGCTGACATCTTACCATGCCTCCAGGAGACAGTCATACTAACTGTCCCTACACAACTTGTCCAGAAACATGCAGAAAATATCATGCCAGGTAATGGGATATCTATTACAAATATCAATATATTAGCTAAATGAGTCCCACCGACCATTTCCCTATTCCATACTCACCGACTTTTTTGCTTGTAGGTTCTCGGATAGGCGTATTTCACTTCCAGTGTTCCTTGACCTGCAAACAACACCCCAGCTTCCACGATATACAAATTGACTTCTAGATTCCCACATCATCCCCTCTTTCATGTTACACATTTTGCACTTAAACATTATGATACATACAATTTGACCATCGGGGCCTCATGTCTCCTCGAGAACCATTTTCACCCTATTTTGAAGCACATCTGACTGCTTTCCACAGTTGGCCATTTCTTGGAATCTCTCTTGCAAATCGTCAGGTTGGCAGGTTCAGGCAATTTCCAATTCCTAGTCATTGTTTCCTCTGCCCGCCACCTTCACACTTCTTTCCAAGTATATGCATTAAGTATACAACTTCTCCAGAAAAATGTCGAAAAGATTTGCCAGGAAATGGGATATCTATTACAGATTTGCATATATTATCCCTTATTTTCCCTCTCCTATACTTAACCAAATTCACATTTCTATTTCCCCTCTACTTTTTATTTCTCATTACTTAGTCATTTTTTCGAAAATGTCTAGCTACGTGGGTTGGCGGACTCACGGGTTCACATTTGCGCTCGTGATTTTATATCGCGACTCTGACCGATCGCTTCCCCATTCCATACCTAGCCACTTCTCTAATCGTGGATTCCCAGGTAGGTGGCCTTTAGATTGCATTTCCATTGTTCTGTGACCTACAAACAGCACCCTGAATTCCGCGATATACAAATTTACAACCAAACTCTCACATCATACCCTCTTTTGTGTTACACAGTTTGCACTCAAAAGTTCTGAGACCTACAATTTGACCGTCGGGTCCTCACGTCTCCTGTGGAACTATTGTCACCCCATTTTGAATCTCATCCCTCCTCTTTCCATACTTCGCCATTTCTTCGAATCGCTTTCGTGGATCGTCGGGTTGGCAGGTTCACGAAATATCTAATTCCTAATCGTTGTTTCCTATGCCCGCCACCTTCGCACTTCTTTCCAAGTATGCAATAACTGAGGTTTAATGCTGACAACTCATCATGACTCTAGGAGACCGTCATAATAACTATCCCTATTCCATACTTAGCCACTTTTTCGATTGCAAGTTCTCGGATAGGTGGGCTCAAGATTTCCCTTCCATTGTTTCGCGACCTCCAAACAACACCCAGAATTTCGCGAATATACAAACCGGCCGCTGGACTGCCCCATCATGCACTCTTCCCTTTTACGCCTTTTGTAGTCAAAATTTCCGAGACATACAATTTGACCATCGGGCCCTCACCTCTTCTGAGAATCCCCTGTAACCCTATTTTGAAACCCGTCTGACCACTTTGCATACTTGGTCATTCCTTACTTTTTCTTCCGCGTCCCCGTCACCTTCGCACTTGTTTATAATAAAAAATTGTTTATAAAAACATTTATATATATATATATATATATATATATATTATAAAGACATATAATTTTACCATCGGGCGCTCACCTCTCCTCCCTATCCCTTGCAACCCTACTTTCAACCCTGTCCGACCACTTTTCATACTTATATATAAAAGAGT
>SNQJ01S0273762.1:0-11553 GCA_010110895.2 Picea sitchensis | reverse complement strand
GTTCAAGTGCTATTTCTGTTGCTATTTCGTATATCATTTCTGTGTATTGTGAAGATTATGCTGGATATTTCACTGTTATTCTGTTATTTCTAGCATTTCGTTTCTGTTCTGCATATTTTATATATCTGGTATCTTGCAGAGAAATAGCATTCGTCGGATCGGTAGGAGAAGAAACCTAGACCGTTGAAGATTTCACATCTAGAGAGCATCATAGGGAGTGCACGGGAAGAAACGATCTGCACCGTCAGATCTGGAGAAAAATCCCATCAGTCGTCAAATTTGGCGAGAAATGAGGAGGTTACGAATGGGTTTCCAATGTGCAAGCCCAAGAGATTGTGGACCGTTAGATGTTCACATAGAATCTCATCAGTCGTTGGGTTGGGAGAATATGATCATAGTTTATCCTCTAGAGTAAGCTCGCAGGAGAACGGATCGGGAACGTCGGATCTTGAGCGGACACCAGTCAGCCGTCGGATCAGACAGGAGCTGCATGATCTTTACCATCGGGATTCTTGAGGTCGAGAAAGTCGAGACACTTCAAGTCTCGAAACACCAGGAAGATATGGACCGTCCATTAGTGGAGACACGTGGTGGGAATCGAGGTGTCGGAAGTTGGGAAATCGAAATTCCCGTGAACATGAGATTGGGAATTTCCATGGGGAATTACCTGGAATAATCTGAGTCATCCGTTTGGGGAGACAGGTGTCAGAAATCCAAAGAGAGTCGGGATATTTGGCATCGAGAAATTGGAGTTCTTGAGGTCGTGAAAGTTGATACATCACAAGTCTCGAAATCCTATAGAAATCGGGACCATCCATCAGAGAAGGACACGTGGAAGAAATCGAAGCCATCGGGAAAAGTCCCGACAGGAAGTCATTGATCGGCGTTTGGGTCATCGAGATATCGGGGATCCTAGTGACAAGGAGTTTGGGCATTTTGGAATCGTGAAGCTCGAAACCCGGACAGGGAAGGAGCCATCATGGGGGCCAGTTGTCAGCATATCATAGAAGGAAGAAAGCTCTGTTGTGTGGGGGCCAACTGTCAACCTATCGGGATTTGGAGGATCGGAAATCCCATGAGCAACTTCATTTTGGCATTGGAAACCCTGAAACCCCAAAGAGGGATAAGATTGCAGTTACAGGAATAGTGGTCATATGGGCAAGGATTCTAGCCAGGAGGGCTAATGCGTAAAGGGCACGTCGATATTTGAGGAATCGCGAGTCCTGACAATGTTTTCATTTCGACATTGAAAATATTGAAACCCCGATGAGGAGGTATGGCTGCAGTCATATAGAGGAGGTCACATGGACTAGGAGTTTAGCCTAGAGGGCTAACGGGAATTGGGGTGCATCAGGAATTTGAAGCCCAAAACCCCGATAGGAGGATAAGGATGCAGTCTTATGAATCAGTGGTCACATGGACCAGAGTACAACTAGGAGGGCTAATGCGTAAAAGGCGCGCATCGGTGAATTGGCTCATCGGTGATCAGGGATTCAAGAGTACATGAACTCTTGACATATGAAAGTTTTAAACCCCGAAACCTAAAGTTAAGATCAGGAAAAGAGTACGATCATGTGCAGAGAGACCGTGAGGTAAAGGAAAAGGACCTGTGGATCGGGTTTTAGTAGGGATTCTAGCAGGGAATCGAGGGAGCCGCTTCATCTCAAAGGTGAAATTTGAACAATCCTTAAAGACCGGGAGGTCAGGCGCAGAGACCCTACGGGGTATGTAGGAGCGTCGCGCCATCAATATCTCACCTTTTTCAGCAATACACCATTTTATTCCTAAAGAATCCAGCATTAGCACTATCTCTCCCTGTAAAAAAAATCTTATAAAAGTTGTCTTTAACCTTTATATTTTTAAAACAGACCCCATATCCCAATGGAAGCGTAAGTGATATTCAACCATTTCATTTAAAAACAATGCAAACAACTTGGTTATATTCTTTCTAACTAGTCTAAAATCTTGAAAATCCAAACAAATCTAAAACTCACAGAGAGATCCCTCTCTGAAACTGGTAGGGCTAGCTCCCAGTTTTGAAGCTGTTGGTTAAGGTTACCTTTGATAAATTTATTCTTACCTCACAACAACCTCTAGGAATTTACAAAGTGATAACATAAATGGTGACTCCACTGGGGAAGAACTGAACAAACTTTCCAGCCCTTGTTTTATTTCCCCTAGAACAAAGATGACTTTATTTCTGGAAGAAACACAAACCCTAAATTTTATCTAGAAGTAATGTTCAGAGGTTGTTAAATTTTGTATATAAATAGTTAAAATTTGCAAAGGAATAATAAAATCAACAGTTCTATCTCCCAAAAGAATATCTACCAGATCTCATCCTAACAGAGAACTTGCAATAGTAATAGATAACCCCAAAAGACTACTCAGGAAGAAAAATACTGCAGAAATTTTGAGGAGTAACAACCCACTTCCAAGGTATTTTTCCATCCCAGAAAAGTTAGTTGTTATTCCAAACCTTGAGCTTGAAATACCCTTTTGAACAACTCTTTTCGAGACAAAATCCGACAATTTTGTCAATAAAACGGTCTTAGACCAAACCATTTTTCAACCCAAGACCCCTGAGATACTTTCTCCTAAAGATCAAGTTGATCAACGTTTTCATCCTAAGACTGATAATCTCAAAGACCTAGTCGCAAATCTTGGTCAAGTCTTAGACAAACTCCATCTTCAAAAACCCGCCGAACTTCCTTTTTTAACTATTGCTGCAGTTACTACTAAACTTACACCAGGTCACTCCATTCCTCCAAGCCCTTCGTCTTCTATATCTTCAGGCATTTCCTCTCTTGTCACACAGGTTGTTGTTCATCCTCCTCCACCAATCATGGTGGCAAGATATGATCCATTGGTATTGGTTTCTCCTTTACATGACATGCCCCAATATTATCAAACTAGACTCCCATAGTTTGATAGTATTGGTCCCTTGAATGCACAACAAGATGTTGACAAAATGAACGATTACCTTGACCTGTAGGAAGTAGACAAAGATGATGTGCAGATGAGGCTATTTGCACGAAGCCTAACTAGAGAAGTGAAAAAGTGGTTCAAAACTTTACATGCTACTACCATTACTAATATTGTTGGATTTCATTGAACTTTCCTTGACTGGTGGGAGGTAAAGAAAAATCCTCTCCAGATTTTGTCAGAATATGAGAACATCAGAAGGAACCAAGGAGAGACAATGTAGGATTATTGCACTCATTTCAACAATCTATACAATGCTATCCCGACTGAAATCAAACCATGACAAGGTTTGGTGTTAATAAAGTTCCCTGATAGTTTTGACACCAAAATGTCATATAAATTAAGGGAAAGAAACGCAACAACTCTAGAAGACATGGAAAGAAGTTTCATCAATGTAGAAGCAAATATTTTGGCCAAAAGGGCCAGGTAGAGAACAGAAAAGAAGGTCACCATCAACGAAGAACCTTCTACTTCCTCATTAGATGCCAAATTATATTCTCTCACCAGAGCTATGGAGAAAATGATGGAGAGACTTTCCATAACTAATAGGAACCCACCTAGGGAGAACCAAGATGCTCCTCAAATCAGAAACCCAAAATTTAGGAGAAATCCACCTTAGATGAGACAGAGAGATCCTAGACATCAACATGAACAAAGGGGACCTGGTCAGTAGATTAGACCACCTCTCCAGGAAAACTATGTTGATGATGAGGAGGAAGTAATTGAGGATTTTGATGATACTCATATAAATATAATGGGTAATCATGATCATGATCATGAATCTATTTTCGTCACCCAGGAAGAACATGAAATATTTCTCCTTTCACAAACAGAGGCCAATGAGGAAGCTGAGAAAACAGAATAGCAAGCCTTTGAGAACACTATAATGAAGGTTCACAGGCAGTATAACTTGAGGAGTAAGAAGACTAACGCGAATTATTCGAAGAAGGTTGTTGAAACCAAGAAAACCTCAGAAAACCTTCCCAAGAAATCCCCTGGGCAGACTGACGTTGAATCTTTTGTGCAAAAAACTCCAGAAATTCTTAAGAGAAAAAGTCAGAAAGAAGTTCAATCAACCATTCAAATAGGTGAAATTTTCCATATAGTTTATATCAATAAATTAGAAGTACATAGTTTAAACAAAACCATCGCTCCTTTCATCCTTGAAGGGGAACTAGAAAAATTAAAGATTCCCATTCCCCTCTCTGAGCTAATGAACAAGAACCCTTATAGATCTCAGGTGATAAAAGATTTAAGCATCGAACCTAATATAGGTACCAAATCTTTGAATGTTGGATATGTACACCACTCTGACATAGTAAACCTTGTCGATGATCGACCTAAGCTCTTGTTTGGTCCTGAAGTTGATGGTCAAACTGATAATGGTGTTGTGGCCCCTTTTTACATCAGCCTAAATATCCATGATCTGATATTACACAATGCTATGCTGGATTCGAGTGCCTCTCACAACCTAATGCCCAAAGCCATGATGGAAAATTTGGGACTCGAGGTCACCAGACCCTACAAATATTTGCATTCTTTCGACTCCAACAAGGTCAAATGTATAGGCCTGATTAAATACTTATGCATCACCTTGGCTCAAATCCCGACGAAACGTTTGGTGATGGACATTGTCATGGAAGATATTCCCCCCAAGTATGGTATGTTGCTATCAAGGTCTTGGGGAGATAAATTGAGAGGAACCCTACAACTAGATATGTCTTATGCCACCATTCCAGTTTTCATTCAACAGAGAAAACTTTAGAGGGAAACACTAATGAAATATATGGTCAATAGTTAGGAAAAGCTACACAATTACCCACTATATTATGCACACCCTGACCTGTATTCTTTTATTCTATATAACGATAGTGATCTTGAAGAACAAATCGCACAACTCGAGGATGATGCACCTGATCCAAAGGATGATAAAGCAGTTGTCGAAGTAAGAAACCCCATGGTTGAAGAAAATGAGGAATTCCCAACAGACTTCTGGAGCATGGACTTTGATGGTGCTATGAGTAAAGAAGGAGTTGGAGCCAGAGTGTGGATGCATAACCATAGATCAAAGTACTCTGAGAATCATTCCTATAAACTGAACTTCCAATGTACTAACAACATAGTCGAGTACGAGGCTTTAATGCTTGGCCTGAAATTATTGAAGAAAGTTGGTGCTAAGTAGGTAATGGTAAGGGGTGATTCTAAATTGATTATCAAGAAAATCAAAGGTGAGTATGCAACAAAACATCCTAGACTTAGAGCCTATAGGAATGTTTTTTTAGATGATCTTCAATGCTTTACTGAGATTGACTTGTAGGTGATGCGTAGGGGACAAAATATACTCACAGATGGACTAGCTACGTCAACAACTACCTGTAAAATCCCTTTTCGTCCCACTCGCAAGTACACAGTGGAGGTGAAGTGAAGACCCACCATTCCTGACAACATCAGATATTGGTAGGTATTTGTAAATGACGATCAAATTGAATATTTTATGCAATGTAAAAATGATTTCAAATGTACAAACATAGATTTAGAAAATGGTGACGAATTTGTAAATAAATTTGTTTTTGAGAATGGTAGTGTAAATACAATAGATGTTGAAGAATTCAATGAAAATGATGTAGATTCTGATATCCTGTAGTTAAAAAATAATGTGTTACCTAGAGGTTTAGTTATGTTGGAAGACTTGTTTAATTTTAACGATGTGGCCAAAAAAACGAAAATTGAAGCTAATGGTAAAGAGGTTGAAGATTGCAACATAGGAACACAAGCAAACCCCAAAATGATAAAACTGTCTAAATCCCTGCCACCAGAGCAAAAAATAAAATACATTGAACTTTTTAAGGAATATATAGATGTTTTTTCCTGGGGCTATGAGGACTTAAAATCCTATGACACAAGTATCATACAACACTAGATTCCCATAAAAGAAAAACACAAACCTCTAAGAAAGAAAATTAGGAGAATTAATCCCAAGTTTCTTCCCCTGATAGAGAAAGAAATCAAAAAGATGTATGATGACAAGATTATAGTCCCCTTGAGATTTTCCAAATGGGTTTCTAATCTAGTTCCAACCAGGAAGAAAACTAGCGAGATCAGACTCTATATGGATTTCATGAATCTGAACAAAGTCTCCCTTAAAGACAATTACCCTTTACCCAAAATGGACCATATTTTACAAAAGGTGGTCGGATCCAGTAGGATATCCTTACTGGATGGTTTCTCTGGTTACAACCAAGTTCTAATCCATCCAGAATATCAAGAGAAGACAATTTTTACCACACCCTGGGGAACCTTCATGTATGTGAAGATGCCTTTTGGTCTGATGAACATTGGGGATAATTTCTAAAGAGAAATAATGTGTTACCTAGAGGTTTAGTTATGTTGGAAGAATTGTTTAATTTTAACGATGTGGCCAAAAAACCAAAAATTGAAGCTAATGGTAAAGAGGTTGAAGATTGCAACGTAGGAACATAAGCAAACCCCAAAATGATAAACAAGCCTAAATCCCCACCGTGAAAAAATAAATACATTGAACTTCTTTTTATGAATATTCAGATGTTTTTCCTGGGGCTATGAGGACTTAAAACTTATGACACAAGTATCATACAACACTAGATTCTATAAAATAAAACACAAAACTTTAAGAAAGAAAATTAGGAGAATTAATCCTAAGTTGCTTCCCCAGATAGAGAAAGAAATCAAAAAAGATGTATGATGACAATATTATAGTCCCTTTGATATTTTCCAAATGGGTTTCTAATCTAGTTCCACCCAGAAGAAAACTACGAGATCGTGACTTCATATGGGATTTATAACCGAACAAAGTCTCCCTTTAAAATAATTACTCCCTTTACCCAAATTGACCATATTTTACAAAAGGTGGTCGGATCCAACATGATCTCTTATTTGATGTTTTCTCTGGTTACAACCAAGTTCTAATCCATCCAGAATATCAAGAGAAGATAACTTTTACCACACCTCGGGAACCTTCGTGTATGTGAAGATGCCTTTTGTCCTGATGAACATTGGGGATAATTTCTAAAGAGAAATGGATATTGACTTCGTGGATGAGACTAGGATATTTATAGTCATTTATCTAAATTATGTAACTGTTTACTCCAAATCTAACAAATAACATTTTCTCCACCTTAGACATGTGTTTGAGAAGTGAAAGAAATTTGGGATTTCATTAAATCCTAAGAAAGCCTTTTTGGACTAGAGGAAGGCAACCATCGGGACATATAATCTCAAAATATGGAATTAAAATATATCCCAATAGGATAGAAGCTATCCAGAAGGTGGAACACCCGAGGAACATCAAAGAACTACAATGTTTCATTGGAAAAATAAATTTCTTTAGAAGATTCATACCAAACTTGGCTGAACTTCTCAAGAATATCACCAATATGTTGAAAAGGACACAAAAATCAAATGGAACGCCGAATGAATACTATTCAAGCAAGTGAAACATCCTATCACCGAAGCCCTAGTTATGATTAGCCTAGACTATACCAAATACTTTTACCTATTCTCCTTCAAGATCCGGAAAAATTATAGTAGTCGTATTGTTGCAAGAAAATAGTGAAGCGTACTAGCAACCCATATCTTTTTTTAGAAAAGATTTAAGAGACACAGCATGGAATTATAACATTATGGAGAAACAAGCCTTGACCCTGGTAAAGGCTATAAAATAATTTAGGGTCTATATTCTCCACTATCACACAATTGCATACGTCCCAAACATAGTGGTTAAAGATATCCTGACCCAGGATAATTTGGATGGTAGAAGAGAAAAATGGATTGTGGTTATTCTGGAGTATGACATTGAATAAAACCTACTAAAATGATCAAAGGACAAGGTCTAGGTAAACTAATGGCTGAGTCTAATTTAATGCTTTAGATATTAATTTTTTTGGCTACAGTTGACGAACAGGAAGAGCAAGCGACTCCAAACATAAAAGAGGCATTCTAAACTCCCCTTGGTATGCAGAACTCATTTTTGTACTCCACAATTTACAAGCTCCTCTAGGTTTGACTAAGACCAAAGATAGATTTGTTGTAAAATTGAAAGCATTGAAATTTTGTATTTTGAAAGGCACTCTATTGGAAAGATCTCGTGGTATCTTTCTTAATTTCTTGTTAAAATATGAAGTTGACCAAGTTCTTCAAGATTTTCATGCAGAGATTGTAGGAACCTAAACTGGAAGACCATAGCTAACAAGATTCTCAGAGTTGTTTTTTACCGGCCTACTCTATTTGCTAATGTTCACCAGAAGGTTACTTCCTACCACAAGTGCCAAATTTTAGCTGCAAAGGAAGTCACACCCCAATGAAACCCATCTCTCATGACCCTCCTTCCAACAATGGGGCTTGACTTCATTGGATGTAAATACATCCTCCTCTTCAACATAAATGGATCCTTACTACCACCCATCACTTCCACCAAGGGATTCCAGGTTGTGCCATGCAGAAAGCTATCACCATCATCAATTTTTGGAAACTAATATTCTATCTCATTTTGGATTCCCCAAAAAAATTATAGTCATACGTACTCTTTCAGATGCAAGGCCCATAGATTTTGTAATCATTACCATATTACTTTTGGACACTCAACAATCCATATCCATAGGTAAATGGGATAGTTGAGTCTTCAACAAAAGTATGGTGAACATTCTCGCAGTTAGAAATTATAAGAAACAAGAAATCATGGCATAATAGTTGGTTTTTTCACTCTAGGATGACAAAATAAGCACCAAAATCGATTGGTATAAGTTCCATACTCACGGTGTATGGCATTGAGGTAGTTTTTTCCCCTTTCATTAGGAGTTCTAGTCATGAAACTATTGCGTGAAACACAAGAAGAACCAAATGATGTCCAAGGAATAATAAATCAAATGATCCACCTAATGCAATCCATAGAAGAAGTTTACAACATAACTCACGGCGATCCAGGAAAATATTAAAAGATTTATGACAAGAGAACCAAAGAGGATAACTTTGAATTGGGTGATCTAGTCTTGAGATGGGACCTCCGTGAATCAAGATAAAGGGTAAACATGGAAATTCGATAGCTTAAAGGTCCTTACACCATTCACCTTTGAGGAAATAATGTTTTTCTACTTGCTAATAGTGATGGATCAGACCTACCATGGGGACCTATAAATGGCAGGATTTTGAAGCATTACTTGCCACCTCAGTAGGGATATCACCATTCCATTCCATTTTACATATCATTTCTTTTACAAGAATTTTGTGTGTAGGTGTTTTTCGTGTGTTTTAGTCTGTGGAGAAGGCCCTAGACACTGAAAATGTCATCAAATTTTATGAAATAAAGCAAGTCGGATAACAAAAGAAGCTCTAGAAGAATTTTTTCAAGACAACAAGAAATAGGATTCGTGGCATCTTGCAAGGAGGATACCATCCTCGTGTGGAGCCATTGTTATAACCATATAATTTTATAGGATCAATTGTTGATTGTAATTTTTGTCCATGTTTCTTTTACTTGCAAATAGTGTTGCATTTTAAAAAAGAAAAGAAAAGGAAAGGAAAAAGAAAATAAAAGAGAAAATAAAAGAAAATAAAAGAGAAAAATAAAAAGGATAAACCCCATGATTGATAATGACCTGACCCATAATGTTGCAAACATACAAGTCTTTTAAGTTTAAGTATTTAGTATTAGTGAATAAGCTTGGATATATTGTCTAACTTAGCTAAGTGATTTAGATTAGCTAGTGAATAAATTTGATCAAACAGCCTAATCTTGGTCAAATAACCCTAAGGTAGAGTATTTTCTAGCCCAATTTAAAATGGGCTTAAAGGTAGCGAGTAGGTTAGGACATGTTTATTAGTTTTTCAATAAAAGTGTAAGATGATCAATGGAAAATGCAAGATCTTGATGGTGGAATGTTTTGTCTAACCCCATAGTGACAAAAGCAAGGGAAGCAGTGCGCAAAACCCATAAAATTTCATTAAGCCTAAGTTTGACCTCATATATTGAACCATGCACCAGAGAATAAAGATCAAGCCTAGATCTACAACCGAGTTGTTAGCACCCAGATCTACGATGAGTTTTCGACCCTCCCTATCTTCGACCTTTAATGGTGGGGGGGTCTAAAAAGTTAATTAAAAGGTGCTCTTAGATATATGGTTCCCTCGCCAGCGCACAAATGGACTGTCCACAAGAGTTTCCGGACCCCTCTATCGTCTAGTTTTAGCAAAACGGTCCCATATGATGGTTAAGGAGCATGCTCAAATAAATGACTAATATAGCTTTTTTCGGATCAATGGTTAGCCATTGATCCTGGACCCCCCAAAATTTTCTACTTTTAAAGGAAAGGGGGTGTCCGGAATTATTTGTCCAAAGGGCCCCATTCCTATGTGGCATTATCTCGTTACATCCTACCTCACCACTCCAAACTTTCCACCACCTATCATTCTTCCAACTCACCACCGCTATTCAGAATTGTCACAACTCGAAACATCCATTGCAAATCCCATTATGTCACCCCATCAGCATGTCCCCTCCAACTAACCGTTACAGGTCATATCCATTCCATTCATCTCCCAATCACCTTCTTCACGTCAATCATTTTCACACGTAAGATGTCCTTCACCTTACCCTATCACGCTCTAAACGATCCGTTGACCATTTATGAATGGCCACATACCTGTTGTTCATTTGACCTATCCTTTTTCACCTAACGGATAAATTCGCCACTCAAATTCAACCCCGCTTCATTCATAGTTCCCATTCTATTAATTCCTATGTGACAAGACTCATTTTACTTCACCTCTACCAACATCCCTCATCCAACCAGAGTTTCGCCACTAATGCTGTTCATTTTGCGTGTACCAAAGGAAATCAATGGTGCCCAAAAGTAAAAAATAAAATGTAGAGGAAAATCCTTTTCTCCCACCTCCTGTCGATCTCAACTAGATCCCATTAGCAGACAAAGACTATCTAATCTCATAAACCAGGTCTGAATTCAACTTTGCTGATCTACAGTCATGGTTCAGAGACACCTTCATCGATTAGAGAGATGAAATTGGGCTTTGGCAGTCAAATATCCCTCTATATCTTTTTCCCCAAGTCTATCACTTTCCTGAATTCACCCTCAAGTGCCAAGCACACTACCTCCCCGATCAGAGAGCCATAGTAACTTCATCTGGAGAAACCCTTTTCCTTATT
Organism: Picea sitchensis; assembly: GCA_010110895.2. Taxonomy (NCBI): domain Eukaryota; kingdom Viridiplantae; phylum Streptophyta; class Pinopsida; order Pinales; family Pinaceae; genus Picea; species Picea sitchensis. The sequence continues at coordinate 374 of SNQJ01S0273762.1, read as the reverse complement.
TCACTCGACGCCATCGATCAGATGATGCAAGTACCAAGAGTTGAACCCCGTTCTCCCCTCACAATTGAAATTATGATAGAATTGTATTGGAACCTAACATTTCCCCAAAGATCACAAATCTTTCAGTTGTTCCTTCCACAAGATGCCCAATTCCCTAAGAATAATCCTCCCTATCACTCATACATATTTTCCGAAAAGGGAAATTAGATTATCTCAACACTGTGTTGTTTGCTCGGTTACTTCTCAAATGAATGGGTGGATGAACCTATCTTAGGTTTCCTGTCCATTTTTTCTGCTAAAGAGAAAGTGACCACCTAGTTTGATTACAGCATTTTCTTGGCCGAGAACCTGCACAACCAGCTGGAAAATTTCCC
>SNQJ01S0273761.1:0-11553 GCA_010110895.2 Picea sitchensis | reverse complement strand
GAATTAACTATTAAATGACAAATAGAAAACTGACCTGAAGTAACGCTTCAGGTTTGTCCTGTATACAATAGTTGATTTAGCTGCTCGGTGGGAGGAAACCTGCACCAGATTCTCGTAAACAGGAAGCAGCAATGCTCTTAAAATATAAATGACAGGACAAACAAGACATAAAAAATGACAACAATCTTATAATTTACAAATCATCACATTTAGATAAATCTGTGTGCAAATATTTGTACAAAATGATTCATTTAATGAAGAAGATAAACCTTTAATTCATTAAATTGAAACAAAGTAAATGTTGTATTTTTAAAATAAAACAGATCAGATATGGACAACACATAAACCAAATCACATCGACCTGCAACGAATTACGATAGCTAAAGTAGTCGATAATTAATTGCAAACTAATATGAAGAAAACTTGAAATAAAAGTTTGATATATTGAAAGCTAAAGATGTTACAAGACATCAACTTTCATCCCAGCTTGTATCATAAATCCATAGTCTGTTATCCCAACAGTGATGATGAGTTCATTACAAAAAATAACAAGTATTTAAAGACCACAGGTTAAAACATCCCTGTGGGAATTATCAAAACAATTTACAAAAAATCTGGGAACAATCTCCCAAGTCTTTACTATTTTTGCCTATGACTAACAACTTAAAACAAAACTATATCTAAACTGCCACATCATGTCCAATTTGTCAATGAAATTCATAGGTACCTATGGGTAGACAAGAATACACAAGTTTAGATAATGTTTTATTGATAAAATTAACAAAAATCAAAATCTTAAGACTAGCTACAGAATCTTGTGATTCTATAGCTGGTCTAATTTGAAAATAGAATCGTTTTTAATCAATCCAAATGATAAAAAAAATATATTCAACCTATTAAACCAAATCTTTAATTGCTAATTGAAAACAAAGCAAATCGTTAATGCTAGAAATAACCAGATTCTTAATGCCAATTTGAAGCAAATGAAATCGTAATTGAATTAACCAAATGATAACAGGATATGTACGATCTGTCAAACAACTTTTATTACCAATTCAGAGCAGACAGAATTGATTGATAATTGGAAACCAACGAAATCATTTTTTGAATCAATTTCAAACAGACTATAATCAATTTACCAAAATCTTTCATACGAATTCAATACAGACAAAATTATGTCAATCCAAAACTTAACATAATCGTTTTCAAAATCAAAACTAACAGAGTTGTTTTTTCGAATCGATAGATTACATTGTATTTATCAAACCAATCTCTGATATTGATGCATTGCATACATAAAAAACCATGCTAATTCAAACACGCAGAATCTTTTCAAAATCAAATCGAAAGAAATGAATCAAACTAACTTAGGGCCAACACAATCTCTATGCTAATGCAAAATCGTATCAATCAAAACATAGTTGTGTTTGAGTTTAGAAAACAAATCTTCTGTACAGATCGAATGCAATCATAATCCAAAATGAAAATAATCATCCAAAACAAAACAAAATCATTTCTTGAATCTATTCGAACAGAACTAAACGAAAGAAAATCCAATCGGTCATACTAAACTAAGAACAATAAAATTGCATTAACCAAATCATAGCTATATTTGATTTTAGCAAAACGAATCTACTGTACATGATTCATAACAAAATCATTTTTAATAATCCAAATATAACAGAATCGTTTTGAATCTAAACAAAAAAACAGGACTAATCGAAAGCAAACCCCGATCGGTCATATTAATTCAAACCAACTCATAACACAAAATCGATGTTGAAGTACATACCTGGGCAGTAGGAAAATGATTCGATCATGATAACTTTGAATTGACGAAGGTCTTTACTACCTCGATGTTTCTGAAAACAATTGAACGGGTGGTTTTTTGTTTCTTCTCATTGTCTTGTAGCCTATCGTTCTCCTTTGAAAGCATTGTAACTCGTTCCTCTAAATATTTAATCTTAGATTGCAACAGGGGAACGTCGGAGTAGTAACGTTCAAGCCAGGAATTGCATTGGGTACAAGGTGATTGATTTGGCCTTGGAATCACAGGCGAGGGTTCTTTCAATTGACCAGGGGTGTCACTATGAAGCTTAATTCCTGGGAATTTAGGATCATTCTTGAGGCACAGAGGTAGGTTGGAAATATAGTCATAGGGTTCCATAGAGCAAAGGCCATGAGAGTAAGGGTATTCCTCGGCTAAGAAACATTCAATTTCGGAGTTCGAGTCCTCACTCAGCACTATTGTCTTCTGGTCAACGTTTTGCTTGGGTTTTTTCCTAGCACATCTAGATATCCATCGTGCGTTCTTCTTTCCCTTACTGTTGACACCGGTATCAACTTTGCCTTTCTTCCTCATAGGCCTTTTGACAGACTTAGTATTGTCTTTAGTACACAGGTTGGCCATGGTATTGGGTAGGTCAAGGTTGGGGCAATCCGAGGGTTTGACAGGGGGTAGAAGGATATGAAGTGGTACGGCTGGTCCAACCAGAGTTTCAGTAACCACAACCTTGTCCACTTGGACAGACTCGGGAGTGGCAAAGCCATTCCTAGATAGGAAGGCTTGCCAACAGTCACCACTAAGTCTCAAATGGTGGATGATAATGAGTTTGATCAAGTAGTGATGAAAAAGGCTACTATCAACCTTCTCATGCTTGAATCGTTTGGACATATTGTAGAGACTGCACAAAAGATAATGTGGCATATTCAGAGGGTAGCCTATAAAATTCATCAATAACCAAAGATGATACATAAATACCAAGCCATAACGACCTTTGCAGGTCACAAACTGCTTAACAATTGCCAAAATATCATGCCACCTAGGTTTGAGGGTAGCGAGAGGCATACCTCTATCACAGCTAACAATCTTTCTTGATGTGAATAGGAGGGGCCACGACACCTCGTCAACTTTGGAATTTTTAAACCATTTTTGCCCAGAAGCCGGTAGTCCTATAATAGAGCTTGGGAATTCCTCATTTAGCTCGAGCTGTATATCTCCAACCTTAGCCCTACATCCATCAAAGGTGAGGGAGAACTGTTGGGCAACCGAAAGGTTGAAACCCTCAAATATTTGGATAAACACCAGCCAACCACTATTTTCCAAATCCTCGCGAGCATTATCGAATAGCAACAGAGTTTGGATACCATTTGGTTCTATACGCACCACAAGTGCCATAGAATAGAATACACAACAAGTAGGGTGAACGGTCAAGGGTTTGAACAGGGTATACGCAGGGTCGATAGCTCACAGGCTTACCCAAAAATCAACAGAGGTGACCCGAGATAGAGGGGAGGAATTAATGCCCAAGTGTGCGAGGGTGATGGAACGAAACCAACCCATGCAAAACAGTCATTTCAAAATGTACAACCGATGGCGCATATGGTGATTCAAATCACTATTGCATATGTTAAAAACAATGCCATTCAAACAATTAATGAAATATACGGTAAGTTGACCCAAATGTTTGCACAAGCATAGTGTTTGCATGGTTTTAAAATCAAAACAATGAATAAGGATTTGACCATACGACTTATACATTGTATGAAACTATTGAATTAAGGGTCTAATCACCATATTAACGCGTTGTTATGAACCCATTGAATTTGATCAAAAACAAAAGAACATCAAACCACCATTGAATCAAAGACTCGATCATAATCATTTGAATACCATCACAATCTCATAAAAATGAAATCATATTAACAACAAAAAAATGTCAAATGAGTGAAAGTTTTGGTGTCTTGCTAACTATGCGACTATAATTACATTGGAAATGCAATGAACACATAAACAAGAGTGACCATAATAATCCAGTGATGATTTTAATACCATTGACGTGACTTCGAAATCAAAGTTTTCACGCTTGCATTTGTGAAAACGAGAACAAAGGCAGGTGTGCAAATGCACGAAATAATAGTGTTGTTTTATTCAAAGATTGCGATGAAGATCAAGGGTTCAAAACACTTGTGTGGGAAGCTTATAAATATAGGATAAAAATGTGAAATGGCTGCCAACAATGGTGACACACTGGTAGAAGCAGTTATCTTTGCCAAAAGAACAAATTCAGATTATGATAACATGAAAAATTCAAACTCAAAAACAACCAAAAAAATTTGTTTAAACATCATTATTAATCAAATATTCCAGCAGTGTTTAAAGGATGAAAAATGAAAACAGTCTTAATATAAGCGAGCCACGACATTAAAGATAAAATCTCCAATACTGTTGACAGAGCCATTGCTGCCAGTAGGCATCCATAGCCTCGACAGGGTTTCCATTTAATCCACTCTGATATCTGTATCCTGCCAAGAAGTTCCAGATCAGAATAAAGGACATTTTAAAGTTAAGAGGTTTCATATTTGCGAATTTTCATATACCCAACATTGCTTCTCTGCTAGCGGGCCTGTTCACTACCCTGACGAAGTTGTCTTGGCGTCATGCATGCATTTACCCGCTGCCAGCAGACCTGTTCAGCATCCTGGCAGGTTTACAAGCACTTCCCACAGCTCTTTTAATGATTTATTTTATTTTTTAAAGATATATAGTTGAGCGGGGTGACGCTGAAAATTATGATATTTTAGCATTTTTTTTACAGACCTCAACACAATTTTTTAGAACTATCCTTCATTAAGATCCAGAGATAGTTTATTTACAAAACCAAATTTTTGAGGCAGGGAGACATCTTCTGAGTCGTTCCTTTAAGGAACAGGGATAGCGTAAGAAGATAATAGATGATCGTGGCAGGCTTTACTCACAGATCGAAATCAGTTAACTTCTTTCAAACAACAGTCTTTTCTCCACACAGATATAAATTTCAGAAGTATATAATTGATGTTTACACAATTTTTCAGCAGTCGTTTTAGTGAACGAATTTTTTTTTTCCCTTGTCTGAACAGTTCAAAAATTCAAGTATGTGTATTTCCAAAAACAAAAACTAATATGCGTAAGGGGAAAAATCAAAATCAAAATAGTAAAAGAAAAGCAAAAAGAAAAATATGTACATAGTATACAAAGGGTTGTCATCAAGTGAAATATATTTTTAGAGCTTGGCCATTCATCGGATAGGTGTCTGGCTATCCCTCTAGACTCTGTAATCGGAAAGAGCTGGGACCCAATTTTTCAGCGATTAAAAACGGTCCAAGCCATAAGTTCTGAAATTTCGTGTGCTCTCCCTTTCCCTAATGCAGCTTGTCCCATTTCAAGACAATATCACCTACTTCGAAGTTTCTATCAAAGGCAGAGTTAGAATCAAACCTGCTTTTGACCACTAGTTGATGCTGATCTAACTTACGTTTAACTTGAGCTCTTACCTCTTCTAGTTTCATTAAAGCGTTGATTCGGTTTTCCAAAGGGGGACAGTCTTCTTCTTGTATTTTCTTTGATAGCTGTAGTGAGGGAAGAAGAATGTGTGGTGGCAGAATTGCTTCTCTGCCATAGATGAGAAAAAAGGGAGAGTTACCTACAACAGTTTTTTGTGTTACCCTATCAGCCCAGATTGCATTTAACAGTGCATTATGCCAGTTTTTGTGATTCTCAGATACCGTTCTCTTGATGATTTTAATCAGATTCTTATTTGTCAATTCTTCCAATCCATTGCCCTGGGGGTAGTAACTGGCAAAATACTTCAATTTAATTCCTTTTTCTAAAGCGAACTCGCTCATCTCAAGAGACGAAAAATAAGAAGCGTTATCGAATACTAAACAGTCAAGGATACCAAATGAGTAATAATATTCGAATTTAAAAAGGAAATTACCTGATTTAATGCGACAACTTCAGACTACTTGGTGAAATAATCTGTGGCTATTATGATAAGATTATGTTGCTGTGAGGATGGTGGATTGATTGGACCTATAATATCAAGGCCCCACCGTTGAAAAGGGGAGTCTACTGAAACAGGATGCAAAGGAAAGGTTGGTTTCTGTAACCGCCCGGATGCTTTTTGACAGATAATACACTTGCGACACAAGGCATGGGCGTATTTAAAAAGTGTAGGCCAGTAATAACCGACTCTCAAAACTTTATGGGCAGTGGTGTCACCACCAAAATGCCCACGAGCTTCTCCTGCATGTAACTCTAGTAAGACTTTTTCTGCTTCATCTTTCTCAAGACAGCGCATTAGTATGCCATCAAAATTTTGATGAAACAGAATACCATTAACCAAATGAAAGGAGGAATATTTTAATCTTAACGCTCTTCTTTTAGTGGGATCCAGGTGACGGGGCGCTGACCCATGTTCAAGAAAAAAATTTATATCATCATACCAGGGACTGACAGAGTTTTGTGCACAGTAGATCGCATTTTGATTGTGTTGTCCTAGGTTTGACATATCGTTTTCTTCTTGTTGTCCTACTGCTGAATCAACAACTAACTTGCATAACCCTTGGCCTCTCACTATTTGAGCTGGGGTAATTTCTATGTCGTACTCCTGCAAGGAGGTAACCCAGTTCGCCCTCTTTTCGCCTAGTTCTTTCTGCACTAACAGGTTCCTGACGACTAGGTAAGGGACAATAACTTTAGTCCACGATTTCAAAAGATAAGACCGGAAGTGTTTGAATTCTTTGAAAATAGCGTAGGATTTCTGATCTACCACTGGGTAATTAAGTTCAGTGCCTTTGAAAGCAGAGCTCATAAAGGCAATGGGTACTTCATTGTTTTCAACGTTTTTTTGAGTTAGGACAGCAGCGTAAGAAAGGTCAGAAGCAAAAGTGTAGAGCGTGAAGTCTTGCGAAAATTCGGGGCTTATGAGAGAAGGAGCGTCTATTATGGAATTTTTTATCGCATTAAAATCTTGGTTTTATAAGGGTCCCCAATGATATTGTGCATCTTTCTTAATTAAATTATGTAAAGGTCTGACCATTTCGGAGAAACTGGGGACGAATCTCCTGACAAAGTTTATCTGGCCTAAGAAAGACTGCATAGACTTTTTGGATCTAGGAGGGGGAAGTTTCGAGATGACTTGAGTCCTTTCGGGGTCGATAATCATCCCTTTACTTGACACAATAAATCCTAAGAGTTTACCTTGTTCTAATGTGAAGATATATTTTTTAGGATTCAAGGAAATGTCGTATTTACGACATCATTGTAGAACGGCTCTTAAATGAGCTAGATGATCGGTTTTGTTTTTGGAAAACACAGTAACATCATCTAAGTAAACTACGACAGACTGATTGATTAAACCTCGGAAAACGATGTCCATCGCTCTCTGGAAAGTGGCACTAGCATTAATCAATCCAAAGGGCATTTTTCGATAAGCATAGGTGCCCCATGGAGTGCGGAAGGTAGTTTTAAGTTGGTTTGGAGGAGACATCAGGACTTGGTTGTACCCTCAAAAACCATCCAATAAGGATAGTCTCTCAGAACCAGATACCTGTTGAAGGATCTGTTCCATAGGTGGGATAGGGTAGTTGTCTTTATCAGACGCTCTATTAAGGTTTCGAAAATCGATGCATAGTCGAATTTCCCCACTTTTCTTTCGGACAGGGACAAGATTAGAAACCCACTGAGTGTGCCTAACTGGGAAAATTATCTTAGCATTCAGGAGTTTATTTAATTCTTTTTTGACGGTCGGTTCGAGCTTAGGGTGCATTTTTCTTAATTTTTGTTGAAAGGGCAAGGTTTGGGGTTTCATAGGAATGATGTGTTGTATGATGTTAGGGTCGAAAGTTTTAAGGTCATCATACGTCCATGCAAAAACATATTTAAATTCTTTAAACAATTTAATAAATGCATCCTTTTCTTGTTCAGAACACCCTACCCCTAAATTAATGCACCGTGGATTGTCATCAGTTCCTAAGTTTACTTTTTCAAATGATAACGAGGAACTATTGGTTTTACAGTTGACCGATTTTTTGAATTTATCTTGAAGATCGTAAAATTTCTCTAATCTAACTACAGACTTAGGAATCGAATTTACCATGTCCGATGAAGATTCAGGAGATCTCAGATTTGGTATTACCGTGAAATCATGCAAATTGTCGTCGTGGGTGCATTCATCAATCACCGCGCCTTGAAAATTTTCTTCCATATGCAGGAAGCTAATAATTTGTTGATCGTCGTCGAAGACTCTCCAATTCATGATGTTGTCGGGAATGGATGGCCTAAACAACAATTTGATGGAGAACGCATTTGGAGACAAGCCTTCTGCAGGAAATAGTTTGGAAGATACGTTAGCTAATAGATCGGCTTCAAAATTATTCACTCTAGGAATATAATTTATATTGAAATCCGAAAATTTATTCATTAAATTCCATACCTCGGATTGGTAGCTTTTAATATGCGGAGACAGATAGTGGATAGAATCTCTTACCTGCCTAACCACGATTTTGGAATCGCCAAAGACATTCAAGTTTTGAATGTTCATATCTGAAGATTTTCTAAGGCCCTACAGTAAAGCCTCATATTCTGCTATGTTATTAGTACATTCAAATTCTAACCTACATGCAATCAAGGTTTTGTTACCTGCCAGATCAATAATAACCTAGCCTGCACCAACTCCTTCTTTGGACTTCGACCCGTCAAAATAAAGAGACCAAATTTGATTTTTATCGGGTGCATGAGACCATTGTGTAGAAGTTGCTGGCTGCACATATGCTACAATCTCGAACTGTTGTTCTGGATTGGTGATAGTTGAAGTCTCGGCCATGAAATTGCCGAAAAATGTATCCATCCATTGTATTTCGGGTGAATCAGCAGAAGGTGTAAATGGTTCGTTGGGATCGTTTAAATCTGTGACTGTGAGCTTTAAGTAGCGTTCACGATTTACCTTGATCTTGTTGGGCTTTCCGTTCTCGGGTAGCCATAGGTGAGACCAATCTGTCACGAAGTAGCCATGTAGCTGCTCTGACTAGTCCCTGCTTAAAAACAGACCATACACTTTTGGAATATCCACAACAATAATATAAATAACTTGATGAACCTTGGGGTTAGACGATAATCTTATAAGCACATTCCTTAATTCGCCTACAACTTTAACACTAGTTCGATCAAGTTGAATGATTTTTAAAGTGGATGGTTCAACCTCGGCATTAATGTTCTGAAACACCGACCATGGCATCACATTGGATGATGCTCCTGAGTCTACCATACAATTGTGCATGTTTCTATTAAATATTTCGAAAGTTAACAAGAATGGAGGTACTTTCCTGTGAGTACTAAGGGTGGTAGTTTGTGGATTTTTACTCGCAGTTTCTAAAGCTAATTTATCTACATTTGTTACATTATTTACAGTAAGGCTTCCTTTATCATGAGGATCAGGATTACTCTTAGCGGAAGTCTTTTGAGGAATTTTATTCTGCACAACCTTGTTTGAATTACCATTTTTTCTATTCTCTGCGATGTTCTGTAACATTTTTTGTAGCAGAAATGGAAATTTTAATAACTCATAAACATAAATGTTAGCCCTTAATTTTTTAAGATCTTCAACTAAATCATAATCTAAGTTGGGGTTTACATGACTCTGTTTAATCTCAGCTGGTTTAGATTTCTTTGGGGGAAAAGTCGTAGTGTTTTCGGAAGAAGGTTTGTTTTTTGTCTTACTCCTAGTATTATAGGGATGCACTGTCTCAAAGTTAGCTTGAAAAATGCTATCCGAGAAGTGTCCAAAAATGTTCGGAGAAGACTCTTCTTCTTGAACTGTCTCTTGTTCAACAACCTCCTCAGGAATCTAAGGAGCCATCAAGTTATCCTAGGCTTCTAAAATTGTTTGAAGGGTGAATTGCAGACTTTCTAGATTTAAGCCCTCGGTATTTGGATTAGGTCGGTTGGTGGGAAAAGGCTTCCTGAATGGGGGTTTGTAGGGCCCTTTGCTCGAAGAATCTTCTTCGGTCGTCCTTTTCAAATCTATAACTTGATTTGACAGTTTTTGAATGACTTTAGTTAGGTTTTCTAAATCTGAGCTTTCAGGTTGTGTTTTATTTTGAGCAGGTCTAGGGAGGATTTCGATTTTCTTTTTGGAAGAAGAACTAGTCTCTGTTTCGTTGCTAGTAGTGTCTTTTAAACTAAGAATGTATTTTTCAATCTAGCTGGCCTCTTCGAAGGCCTCCAACAACGTGGCTTTCTTATATCATTTAACCTAAATGGCTATACTTTGATGCAAGGCTTTAGTATAGTATGCTATGATAAGATTCTCGGCAGGCATGGAATCTATAGGGATTCGGTTCTTAAGTGTTAATAATATTTGGTTAAAGTCTTTAATTTTCTCTTTTGGGTTCATTCTTAAGCTAGAAAGCTCCATAACTAGAACTTTCGGGGACTTGTCGTCTCTAAATTTTTCCAGAAAGCATGACTCAAACTTTTCCCAAGACACAATGGTATGGGGTTGCTGGGAAAAGTACTAGGAAGAGGAATTTCCCTCAAAAGTATAGGGGAACAACCTACAGACTACGTCTTCATGCTCGACATTGCGGAGTCTAATGGATAATATAAACTTTTTAATGTGATCTTCTGCGATCTGTTTAGAGTCAAGGTCAAACTTGGGAAGCCACTTCTCCGGATGTTTGGGTAAGGGATGCTGAGCCCTAGGTACGGCTACTGCATCCTGGTCGAGCCAAGGTCTGGCAGGATTGTTCCGGTTGGCCATTGGTGTAGGTGGTGTGGAAGGTTGAGAAGGGGAACTGCCTTAGTCAGAAGAGTCTTCTCTAGAAGAAGAAGGAGATGATGGAGGTGGTGAGGGTGGTATTCCAGATCCTCCTGCAGCAGGAGTGAGGATTGGATCTATAGGGTTTAAAGTGAGGTTAGTGTCTCCAAGTTGTTCTCTGTTATCAGAGAAATCTAAAGGTTGGTCCAAAGGTCGATATGGTTGCCTTAAACAGGTGAAATCACTATGTGTTCTTAAGAGAGATTGGCGGACAATATCTTGTACGTCACCACCTGTAGGGTTTGGGGTTGCTGGTTCAAATGTGATCCGTAGATCGCCCTTTGATGTGGTTGTTGTTTGAGGGGGGATGTTGTCGTTTAAATGGCTTCTTGTCACTGTAGGTGAGCGGTTGGGTGGTGGAGGACTCTTACGACTGCCTCGTGCCATTAATAAACTTCAGGCCCTCCTTCTAGCGCCATTTGTTGACGGACGAAAATGAATGCTCGCCAACTGGAAGAGTAGATCCGGTCCGGGGTTGTCTAAATAACCCAAGCCGTTTGGGTTGATCCACCCTGATGGGTTTAGCGGCTCCGTTGGCTGATCTTAGTCCTAGGAAAACGAAAGAAACTAACTAAAGGAACTAATCTAAATGAAAACAACAATTAAAGAAAACTAATAAACAAATCTGAAATAAATATATAGAGTCTATTGTCTAATATTATACAGCAATAATTCTATGAAATAAAATGTTCAATTATCAACAAAATTAAATCTTAATCACAAATGTACAATATTTACAGATTACAGATTTAAATGAAAACCTGCAAAAATCATTTGTACACTGTCCTATGATAGCAAAGCTATTATTTTTTATTTTTATAATCTTTTATGAGAAAGAAACTAAATAAAAACTATCTAAGCTAATCAACTAAAATAATAATTCTAACTATAAATCTAAACTATATATATATATATA
>SNQJ01S0273760.1:0-11553 GCA_010110895.2 Picea sitchensis | reverse complement strand
AAAGGAAACCAATGAAATATAAGCTCCAAAATATGGAATGGAAAACAAATCAATATGGCTGGATCCATAATGATGTGAAGAAGTTTCCTAGCACTGAAAAAATAAGAGTAAAGTGAATATACCTTAATCCTAGCACGGTAACGATATTGCAGTGGAATATTGTCATGATGATAACAGTTTCAGTGATAGTTTGAGCAGAGTCAATTCTATGGACACATGATTGTAATACACATGATTTAAAGGCGTATACCTATAACATGATAACCTTTACATGATAACATGATAACCTTTACATGATAACATGATTTAAAGGCGTATACCTATAACATGATAACATGATAACCTTTACGTGTATCGTTAGTGAAACTGTTATCATGTTATCATGTTATTAATAACATGATTTAAAGGCGTATACCTATAACATGATTTAAAGGCGTTAGGGACACATGATAACAATTTCACTAACGATACACATGATTGTAATACAATCATGTGTATTAAGCACAATAACGCCCATTTGTAATGCACAGTAACGCCCACCTCCAATATGGCATTAAAGCCCATCTGTGATTGCAACGCGTTAGACGCATACAAGGAGAGGGGATGCAAAGCCCTTATATAGAGATAACCACTTACTGGATGATTGCTCAGACAACGGCAGGAGGCCCAGAAGCAGCGCTTCATCTTTTTTTGCACTATCGCTTTGTTTTGTTCCGACTTGTAAATTAGGTTTCTCTCTATACCAATCGGTTTATTATTCTTCCCTTCATCGGTCCTGGCGTGTTGGGTAAATGGCTGAGCATGCATCATCTCATCTCAACTGCATTTTTAAGTGGCAAATCGAACTCTAAATCAGTTAAATAGATTAGATTAGAACTGTGTTTTTAAATGGCTGAACATGCATATTTACGCCGAAAGGCGTATACCTATTGGCAATGGGCACATTTAATCATCTTTTAACCTTAAATCTTAATCTTACAACCAACAATTAAAGATGCTGGCATATTCTTAGTCGTCCTCCCAAATCAATGGATGAGATTTAGTGTTCATAACTTCCTTGCATTTATGAATGCATGCGTTCACATGTTTACTTTTTTACATTTACCTAATCATATTAAAAAATTACTGTAAGACTATATGACTGCCACATTAACATAATTAACCAGGATTAATATCTATGCAAGATTTTATTGCCATGTTTAGATGATTAACAGTCACTACCTCAAATAGATGGCACATATATGCTGGGATGTGAATGGTGGCCATGTACTACTGAGATATGAATGGTTTTTTTTCATTAAATGGCTATGGATTATTTGTGTCGGGTACCACAAGATTATGGAAGGAAAGAGCGGACCATTTATGTGCCTGTTCATCTTTCGTCTTCTTTACGGGTTTTAGTGCCAGTGATACCCAAGGTAATCCTTTCTGATATCTATTTTCATTCTGTGACTGGTTAAATCATGTGGCCTTAACTGGTTAGTGGTTTTAATTTTTCATTAATTGCTAATTGATGTGTGATATAGAAGACGGGCAGAGTTACAATAACTGGAGCAGCGAAATACTAATTCTCTTATGAGCGTATGGAAACTGTAACTCGAGTGTTATAAGCATCGCCTCTTTTAATATACGAAAGACAGGTTTATATCTTGGAAGACTTGCCGTCTGTTGAATGGTTGTTGCAGTCTTCTGAAAGAAAGAGGTAATTTTCATTCATGACTCATGGAAACGCTATGGAATTATTTTCTGATTGGGTTTTCTTTGGCTTGCTATATTCGTTTGTCAACAATGGATATTTACAGCTGCATTGTAATACAACAGGCGGATGACACCCAGTCCTACAGAAAATACATTGGAGCTCTAATCCGTAATAGAAGTTAGGTAAACTCAAGCATTCAAAAAGTTATTGTACAGGTGAAACTATATCAACATATTATTTTATTTTTAAATTCTAATTAAAATTTTAATTAGGATTTCTGTTAAAATTAAGGTTTGTTTGTAATCTTAATATACTGATTAAGATTTGTTTATAAATGAAATACGCCTGAGATTTGTTTGCAAATGAAATATGCCTTTCGTCGTTCATCAGCCACAGCAAATGAAATATGCCTTTCGGCGTTCATTAGATTATATAAAATTTAATAAATGGGCAATGGATTCATTTTATTAAATTTAATAGATAATATCATTATTTTAGCTGATTCATAAGGATATAGACTTATTATTAATGTAACAAGTAATTATTGAAAAAATTAGTTTCATCGAGTTATTGTATAAGTGAAACTATATCAACATATTATTTTATTTTAAATTCTATTAAAATCTTTTAATTAGATTGCTAAAAATTATTTGTTTGTAATCTAATATACCGATTAAGATTTGTTTGTAAATGAAATAGGTCTGAGATTTGTTTGCAAATGAAATATGCCTCTTTGGCCGCTCATCGTACCACAAAAATGAAATATGCCTTTCGGCGTTCATTAGATTATATAAAATTTAATAAATGGGCAATGGATTCATTTTATTAAATTTAATAGATAATATCATTATTTTAGCTGATTCATAAGGATATAGACTTATTATTAATGTAACAAGTAATTATTGAAAAATTAGTTTCATCAATCCAAACGATATTATGCACAAAGGAATATCAATTATATTAAGATTAAAGGTTAAATGGTTTAAATGCTTTAATTATATGCATTAAGGTGGTTTAGGCTAATAATTGGTAATGATGCATTATTAATTAAAACCAATTATCCTTATTAAAATACATCTAATTAAAATATCTTAAACCTAAAGTTAATTTTATAAAATATCTTAAACCTAAACCTAATTTTATAAAATATCTTTAACCTAAACCTAATTTTATAAAAATATCTTTATTCTAAAATACTTAATGGAATATAAAATACTTAATGCTTTATAAAATACTTAATAGTAATACAAAAAAATCTAATACATGCTTTTATAAAAATCTATTGAAACAAAAATTTAAAAATAAATACTTAATGCTTTTATAAAATACTTAATACTTTTATAAAATATCTTAAACTTAAAGTTAATTTTATAAAATATCTTTAACCTAAACCTAATTTTATAAAATATCTTAAACCTAAAACTAATACTTTTGTAAACCTAATTTTAAACCTAATTGCAAATTTTAAATAGCTAAAGTCCTATTATGTGAGTACTAATGATTTTAAATGAATGTTTACAAACATATTATATATATATATATGTGAATTTTAAAAGAGTATGTATATAAAAGAATTTCATTAAAACATTCTTATAACATTCTTATATTGTTAAGATTTTATTATATTTTTTAACAGATTGTAAGTCAAGTTTGGTTTAAGGAGACGACATCCCATTAAAGGAAAAAATAATTACAATGTTTGCAAATTAAACTGTGGAAAATTTATACGAAATATGCCTGTATAAAGGCTTACGGTTGTTAAACTTCCAGCGAAAGGAGAGTAAGCTTATGTTCGTTTGCATATACCGAACAGAAGGTTTAATTTAAACGAAAATTAAAATCATACTCGATGTATGGAAAATTAAAATCGATGTTAAGGTTTAATTTTTTGTTCGTTAATTTATATGTTAAGGTTTAATGTCTCTTCGTTAATTTATATGCAAACAAACAAAAGGTTTAATTTTCCATACCAAACAGAAGGTTTAATTTAAACATTCTTATTGTTAAGATTTTAATACTTGTAATTATATTTTTAATAGATTGTAAAGTCAAGTTTGGTTTAAGGAGACGACATCCCATTAAAGGCATATTTTATTTGCAAACAAAAGGCATATTAATTAAACGCATATTAACGCATATTTCCACCTAATATGCCTTTAATTTAATTTATTTTTCCACCTAATATGCCTTTAATTAAATTTTAAACCTAATTGCAAATTAAAATTTACCAATTTAATATGCCTTTAAATAAACGTAATATGCCTTTAAGGAGACGACATCCCATTAAAGGAAAAATAATTACAATGTTTGTAAATTAAACTGTGGGAAATTTATACGAAATATGCCTGTATAAAGGCTTACGGTTGTTAAACTTCCAGCGAAAGGAGAGTAAGCTTATGTTCGTTTGCATATACCGAACAAAAGGTTTAATTTAAACGAAAATTAAAAGCATACTCGATGTATGGAAAATTAAAATCGATGTTAAGGTTTAATTTTCTGTTCGTTAATTTATATGTTAAGGGTTAATGTCTGTTCGTTAATTTATATGCAAACAAACAAAAGGTTTAATTTTCCATACCGAACAGAAGGTTTAATTTAAACATTCTTATTGTTAAGATTTTAATAGTTGTAATTATATTTTTTAAAGATTGTAGTCAAGTTTGGTTTTAAGGAGACGACATCCCATTAAAGGAAAAATAATTACAATGTTTGTAAATTAAACTGTGGGAAATTTATACGAAATATACCTGTATAAAGGCTTACGGTTGTTAAACTTCCAGCGAAAGGAGAGTAATCATGGAAAATAGTATTTTCCTTATTAGCGTTTAAAATAAGGAGAGTGGACACATGCCAATGGAGTAACTCAATGTATGTCAAGTTTGGTTTAAGGAGACGACATCCCATTAAAACATTTATTATATATAACTCGATGTATGGAAAATTAAACCGCATAGCTCATTAAAATAAACTGATCACTGTCATTATATTTAAAATAAACTTATCACTGTCATTAAAATAAACTTATCACTGCCATTAAAAAACTTTGAGCCTACTTTATTTAAACATTTAAACAGGATGATATATGTCAATGCCCAAATGGATTTTGCAGTTTACCAATAAGGACGCCTTTTGGAGCCAACTCTATTTCCTTCCATATATTTCAGATGCTCAAAGTAATACTCATCATTTAAACATTTAAACAGAATGATATATGTTTCGATATGCAATTTAAACATTTTAACATTTAAGTATAAATAGGAGATGCAAATAAAAATCAATATGTATATAAATACAAAGGCATTATTTCTAGCAGATTCTCAAAAGATTTCTTGCATGATATTAAATACATCGAATTAATCGACATGAAACAGTCTTTAAATCGAACCCTAATGAAAGAGTAAATAAAAATTTAATCCAATCAACATGTAAAGGTAAAGCAAATGGGCACATTAATATACGGTTAATGTCATGCAAATATACGGATTTAATAAATGTCACCATAATCGACATGTAATAAACACTTACACGTATTAAATTCAAATCCGTGGGAAATTTATACAGGCTTTAAATCGAACTCTAATGAAACAGTAAATAAAAATTTAATCCAATCGACATGTAAAGGTAAAGCAAATGGGCAGATTAATATACGGATTAATGTCATGCAAATATACGGGTGAAAGTTTAGTGGGAAATGTCCATTTGAATTTCAGTCCCCAAATGTCCATTTCGGTTGGGAATAAAATCAAAACGAGATCAAATCAACGTTGATTGGCGTTTACAGGTCAGTCCCCATAACCTTTTCATCATTATTTATTTATATGCTTTATATATCGAATACGCGTATAACACTAAATTGATATAACCACTAACCATAAAACACTAACCATTAACCCCTATTCGATCCCGATCATTCCGAAAATTCTATAGTTTTGGAGGAGCTACGTAACTTTGGATTTGCTCAAATCTAACCGCCACTCCATGTCCCCAGAAGACTGATGTTGCCGCCTTACAGAAAGACTGTAATCAAATGCTGCTGAAAGATTCTAATCCTTCGCTGCATGCAAAAACAAACTTCAAATTTAAACGCGACCGAGCATAAAACCGAAAGATAAAAACGCTGAACAGCATAAAAACGCTATTGCACGCGGATGGGTCGTTGTGTGGCGGTTCAACCTTCTTTCGCTGTATTCGCTGCATGCCAAAAAAACAAACTTCAATTGGCAAACACGACTGAGCATAAATAAATTATGAAACGCTTACGCTGCACGCGTGATGGGTCACGTGGCTGCCTGTCGCTACGCGTACGCGGCTGTCCATTAAACGCCTTCCCCGGCGCGGATCCATGCTGCTTTGTGAATGCGCGGAGGTCGGGCCGCCTGTTATGCGGAGGTCGGATACTACCAGTATTAATCAATCGAACGCGTCAATTGTATTACGCATTCTAAGCATTCTTAGTAGGTAAAAGTAAAAAGTAAACATGTTAAAGGATGGCTTTATAAATGCACTGAAGTTATGAGCAATAAATCTGTCTCACACTTAATTTATATATATCTAATCTTAATTAATAAAGATCTAAGAAAATAGATTCAAGGCTATAATTAATTCCTTTAACATGATTATATTTTAGTTGTTTTCTTCAAACTATCTTCTTTAGTTTTGAAGAATAATGTTTACTAAATTAATCTCCGCAAATTAAATTTGACAATTGAAAAAAATATCTAATAAAAACAATTCTTAAATTTAAAAATCCCAATATTAATAATAAAATCTGAATATGTGGTGATCAAAATCCACATTAGCTCTTTATCTAAAATAAGGAATATATGATCTTCCTATATTTTTAATAATTTCAAATAAATTAATTATTACTTTTATAATTTAATAATTTTATTAATAAATTAATAGTTAAAAACTTCATAATTTATAATTTTATAAAATAAAAATAATTTTTAAGAAGTTGAAATGAAAAATAAAATAAACTATTTAATATCAAGACATATTTACATTATCAAAGCAAAATAATATTAATATTTTAATATAAATTTTATACTAGACATCATTAAATTAAAAAATATCAAATAAAATAACTTTGAATTATAATTAACCATTAAATAATGATTATTTAGAAAACATAAGAACCAAACAACACATCTATGTGGATATAACTACTTTCTAAAAACAAGCCACAATTTTGTTGGTGTATTTATACATTCAATATTTACAATTTAGTAGTATTATTGTAAGCAATGTAGTAATTTTAGAGCTAACATATTTCCAAATTAGGTACATGTGTTTATGCTCTTTCAATGTTCACTTGATTTTGTGTATGTAACTTAATAAGAAATTTTTGTTTTCATTACAATATACAAATTCTCATGCACTTTTAAACACATTATTGAGCATCTTGAGAATTTAAATAGTTAAGGTTAAGTGCAAGCTAGTGATTACTCCATTTATGACAAGGAAATGTTGGCAATCATGCATGACTTAACCAAGTTCAGACAATATTTAGAGGGCAGCAAATTCGTGGTCAAGACCGCATCACAAATGCTTTGAAATATTTCCTTGCTGTGAAGGACCTCGCTGAACGCCAAATGTAAATGGGTGACGGCTGTACGTGACCGACTTTGACATAGAGTATGTCAAGGGGAAGAAGAACATTGTGGCCGATGCAATATCAAGGAGACCTGCGACATGTTCATTGATGGATTTTCAAAGATCAAAATCCCACTTGTTATGGAATATTCCAAGAACAAGTTCACTCTTGTGAGGTGATGGATGGGCGTGACAGCTGTGATGACCGATATAGGGTCATTGAAAATGTCATATTCTACAAGGATAGAGTCTACTTGGTGCCAATTCAGCTTAAGAAGAAAATCCTCACCGAAGTTCATGATTCACCTTCAGTGCCATCGTGGGTTTCGTCCCACAGACAACCGCAGAGGTTCTCATGGAAGCTGGGCTCCCAAACAAGACGTTATGATACATGTCAGTGAGTGTGTGAATTGCTAATAGAAAAAGTCAGAGCATGCTTTTCCAACAGGGCTACTTTAGCCATTCCCTATTCCAGAGCATAAATGGAGAGTATATCTATGGACTTCATCACCGGGTTTCCAAGGTCCAGTGGTAAGGGATCAGATCTATGTAGTGGTCGACATTGACCAAGTTTGTTCTCACTTGCACGCTTTATACCCCATTGCAGTACCTACGCAGCTCGTAGCTAGGATTTTCTTCAAGGAGGTCTTCGGACTCCATGGGTTGTCGAAGTAAATTATCAATGATGTATTAGCCTGGCTGATAGGGACATTTTGGAGAGTTGTTTCTACAGGGGACAAGAGTTGACACCTAGCACCCGCCTATCACCCCTCGAATGTGATGGGCGACGAGATTGTTAATCAAGTGGGTTGAAGGGTATTTGAGGAACTATGTAGGAGGACAGAGGAGAACATGGGTAAAGTGGTTACATTTAGGGGAACATTCCTACAACACCACCTTCCACGGTCCATTGGTATGACACCCTTCTGAGCATTGTACTGATATGATGCTCCCACTTTGGTCGACTTGGTCTTCGGGAGAGTAGAGCCCCAAGGCCAAGGACTAGATCATAGAGAGTCAAGAGATTCTCAAATTGTTCAAAGAGAACTTGCAGACAACACAAAACCGACAAAAGATAAGCGCTGACAAAGTAATGTGGATAGAGCTGCTACTTTGAGGTTGGAGATTTGGTTTCTTGAGACTCCAACCCTACCGATACCATCTTTGAAGAAGAGTGGAGCCAAATCCAAGCCTAGATTTCATGGTCCCTACAGGATCATGCACAAAGTAGGCGAGGTTTCTTACGAACTAGAGATTCCAAAGGGGAGAAAAATTCATAACATGTTCCACATATATTTCCTCAAAAAAGGCAGTGGAACAATTCACTAACACATCAGAGACGCCTCAAGTACAGGGAGGGATAATTGGAGTTAGTCTCGTGAGGAGGTTTTGAATTGAGAGTGGAAACTAAGGAGCATTGTCATCAGAGAGTGTTTGATCGATGGAGAGGGCTTCAAGTAGAGGACTCTCTACTTGGGAGAGCGAGCAGTGTTGCAGCACTGATTGCATTGCTTGAGGACAAGCAATTTCGGGAAGGGAGGATCAGAATGTCCCTTTCCAAATAGGGAGCTCCGTGAAGAGGGAGGCTTAATGGTCTAAACCACCCCTTGCAGGACTATAGCCGTATTGCCAAAGAGGGGTAAATGGGGTTATTAGAGGTCATTCCAGTCATAGGTGTTATATTCGCAAAGTGGCATTGAGCTAACAAGAGTTAATAACGCTTATCATTTTAGAGGTCACCAGCCACAGATTTATATTCATAAAGTGACATTGAGGTAACAAGAGTTAACAACGCTTAATAGAGGTCACCCTCATTCATAGGTGTGTTATATTCGAAAGTATATTGAGCTAACAAGAGTTAACAACGTTTTTAAGTCATTAAGAGCTAAAAATAGAAGTGAACAAGGAATTAGGGTTTCAAAGATGATTTAGGGTTTTGAAAACTATAAAGGAAGGGTCACACCTAATTCATCATCATTATGCAGATTATGACTCTTCATTGAGGAGAAGAGGCGCACATCTCATGAGAGATAGTTCAATGTATTCCGTGAGAAAAGACAATCGGCCATTGATTTCGTGTTGAAAGACACACCCTAGTCAATGGGAATATCCGTGTCTTGCATCATTCTTCAAGGTTCTATTCTAGGTATTATCTTTTAGTTGCTTATTTGTATCTCTACTAAGATCCTTTGTCTTTGATCTAGCCGAAAAGTTGTTATTCGTCAGTAGCTGTTGTTTATATTTCGCTAAGATCCTTTGTATGTTGATCTAGTCGAGTATCGCCAGTTATTCAATGCGTTCGGCCATTTTGTAATCCACGTAGATATCATAATACAAACTTGCAGCCCTTTGTCGCATTTATTATTTGTATGATCATTTATATGTGTTATAAACCTTTTGATCCTAATAATACATTAGTAACGCTTCCTAGACTAGCCAAGTCGTGAACATTACACTTATATGGCACTTCACCCAAGTGCTTCACATCACATTCTTCCTTAGTAAACCCTGGACACTCAAAAACATTCATTAGAATATCAAAACATTTTTGCTATTTTCATTTTGCTCTTTAAAGAGAGCTTTCTGATTTCTCTCATGTTCATCTTCCTTACTTCCTTTCCTCTAACACCTGGGTTGTCTTCCACTTGATTTGTGTATGCAAGTCGAACATTCTTCTCACCAAACAACAACTCATCAATAAGATGTTTCTCATGCATCAATTTTGACTACTCTTCATTAGATGAATTTTCTTCATCAAATATGACTTCATATGTCTTTCCTTCAAAGATATCTTCCTCCACAAAGTTTTCATTCTCACTATCACAATACTACATACACATCTCTTTCATCATCAATCACGTACTTAATGCAATCATTTCCAAATTTTATTTCAGCTTATAAGATCACACTACACTCACCATTTTCAATGTATGACGCGGATTAATTTTGCATTTAAATACCCTGTCTCCCTCTCACACTAAAATTCATCTCTAGGTTATCCCAAAACATTTTTACATTCTCTATTTTACCAAATTCATATAAAAGAGCAGACAAGATGCCATTATTCAATGATGAACTAACAAGATATAATGTTAATTTATCTCTTCTCTTCTCACTAGGATCTTCATAACCATTTTGAACAAATTCTGATAAATCTAATGATCCAAGTAAACTCTTCCATTTTCATTTTCCAAAGACCAAAATTTTTACCTAAAAATGATGGTAAAACTCTTCGTGATTAACCTTTTCAACATTGCATTGATTTCTTCATCTTCATCAATCTCGCCCATCCTAACTGGACTCGTCTCCACGTATGTGTTCCTCCTCACACGTATTTAAGACACTTTATATTTACCCCTCAGATTTACCTGCAAAATATATTTCCTCTCGTCGATTCTTCCTCCACATGTGTTTTAGCTCTCTCCGTAGCTGTTTAATTCTTCTTTGCTTACCCATTACAATTTTTCTAATCCATTTTTCACGATGCTCTCTCCACACAGTTCCAACGGTGTCCACGGGTTCACGGGCTCCTTCAATTCAACAACAACAATGATTCTGATCTTTGACAGACCGATCTCCAACAGGCGATATCCTCCGGCAATTTACCAGTAGCAGAGATATTCAATCTTTATCCAACGACTCTTACTGCGAGTTTCCCATGCCAGCAGCATCGATCAAATATCCTCCTCCATAAAATGAGAGAGTAGAGTGATACTCTTCTGCAGCCACTTCCAGTATCTCTATCAGATTCACCTTTCCCTATCTATCCTGGTATATTTCAAACTATCTATCCTGGTATATGTATTCTTCACACGGGCTTCTAAATCCCTGCACGTTTCTTTCTAGTGCGAACTCTCTCGTCCAGCGCAGACTCACTTAACCCAGAGATCTGAGCAATGCTCCTTCTCTCACTATGTGCACGAAGATGGTAGTGATCTCACAGACCAGCAATGGAGGCGTTCTGATCTGGGGGCACTCTCCAAGCCCTCTCATGCAAATTCCCTCTCACACAAACACCCTCTCCAGGTGATCTGCCTCCTCATAGAATAGACAACGATCTGGTTGATATCACCAGCAGGGAGGCTCCTCCTCTAGCTCTGATACCAAATTAAAATAAATAACAGTGAGGCCACAAGGGCACATCACACGTGAGTCTACGCTCACATAATCTTTGTTAATTGTTTAATAATGTAAATCAATTACATATATGTAGCACAAGGTGCTCACAACAACCTTGAACTACCTCCTACAAAGGTGGA
>SNQJ01S0273759.1:0-11553 GCA_010110895.2 Picea sitchensis | reverse complement strand
AAACAAGAAGTAACAAAAGTGATTTCCTTAACTAGTGTTGAAAATTGAATTGTGCTATTATGTTTTTTGATGGAGCATCCAAAGGGAACCCTAGGATGGAAAGTGCAGGGGGTGTCACTCTTAACCTTGGTCAATCTGAGCATTTCTCCTTCTGTTGGGGGCTTGGCATTGCCACCAATAACAGGGCTGCATTTCTTGCAATGTACATCGGATTGCGATTGGCCAAGACAACATGAATAAGAAAATTGGTGGTAATGGGAGATTCAAAGGTGGTTATTAAATCTATTCGGGGTGGTAGCAACCTAAAAACAAGGACATGTCCCCCCTTGGTTCAACAAGTCTTGTATGAGTTAGAAAATTTTGAAGAAATTCGGCTTTTTCATATTTTGCGTGACTTTAATCAATGGGCAAATGGATTGGCTAATTTTTTAATCTCTTTAAGTTTTGGAGTGGTGGCTAAAGATCACAATCAATCCCTTCTTTTTCCTCCATAAGCATTTATATGCCCTCTCCAATTTTATAGATTACTTTTTTCACCCTTATCTTGTCATACCTACATGCATCCTTACGTATCTCAACCTCCCTTTTGCTTATGCCCCTTGCACAATGTAGCTCCCTTCAATCCAATTCATTTCTCCCTCTTATTTTAAACTTTGTTATTTATGGGCAACACTTGGCCTCTTTTCAGGTGCCAACAGGCACCCATTTCTTTCTTATTACCCGATCCTATTCCATGCGAAACTTTTGAGGTCGACGAGGTGCTGGTTGGAAAGCCCCAACTAATTTAGTGGTGCATTCCTGGACTCTAAGCCAATGTCCTCTCGTTCAACACGTGGGTGATCCCTTTTCTACTACAAGTGTGCAGTATCATAAACTTTTCTCCGAGGAAAGGGATTGGAATTCTCGACCTGTTTCTGCTGCTTCTCTTGGACTGTTGTATTCTAGCAAGAGGATTCCCATGATTCTTTGCCTTATTTCCAATCTCAGGCCTTGGAACTTGGAGTTTCTTTTGTTAATAAATGGTGATCGTTGGAGCAACATCAACATTATGTCAACCTTAGGGGGTTAAGTGGTTGAATTTAGGTCCTATGTTGTTGGCAATCAGTTGGCTGAAATACAAGATCAACAGAAACATCAGTATCTTAGGCAGTGTTTGGATGATCAAAACACTCATTGTGAAACAAGTTTTATTTATTTCCCTATCACCATATCTGAACAACATGAATCTAAGATCCTCTTGAAGGACCCCAACTAGCATGAAGATTTAGATATAGAACTCAAACTTTAAATATCTCTTTCTTTATTTTGAATGCAATGTAAAACTGATTATGTTTTAAGCTCTTTCATCATAGTATATACAAGCAGGTACTATAGTAGAAGGAAGTCTTTAAATTTTGTATTTACTTTGCTATGGAAAGCAACAAGTTTTGTAAAAAAAATTGCTATAGAATCATTGATGAAGCAATGTACTCTTTGTTGCCTCTCTATTAGCAATTTTTTTTAATACAAGATACCCATTTATGCTAGAAAAAAAATTGAACTACTTGGAAGAAGATATAAAGGAAGATGAGACAATGGGAGAGAGAGAGAGAGAATGGAGAAGTGAGACTATTGATAAGGTATGCCTAAGTACTGAGTGAGATTTTCATCTTTTCATTCCATTATGAGTTTTCATGAGAATCGAACCGTCTTGTTGACAGTAGGGTTGTTTTGAAAGGTGACAAAGAAAAGACTAGGTGGCATTGATTGGTGATATGCTCTAAGGTCATTTATTTTCTTTGAAGTATGTTTTGCTTAATTAGATGTTCTAATGTTGTTCAATGCTAATTACTACAAGTTTTGTAGTTTTTAAATGATTATGCACATGTAATTGTTGAATGGTGTTGTCATTGATGTCAAAGTCAATCCTTGGTAATTAACATGAAGAACACATCCTCCTTTCAAGCAGTGAAGAAGAGAAGGCAAAGTCATCTCCTTGAAGCCCTTATTAGTAATGAATATGTGGCTACTTGAAATTCCTTGAAGGAGCTTTGACATGAATGATTTTAATATATGTTAGTGAATTACAATTATAGGAAATACCAATGGACAAGAAGCCCTAGAAGAAAGGAAAGGGAACCCAAATGAATGGTGCAGAAGCCCCGTAGTTGATTGAAGGAAAAGAGAATGAAGGTCATTGCAAATGCATGCAAAACCTCTATGGATTGATATCCCTCGTCAATCTATTTCCAACGGTAGGTGGCACGCCACGTGGTTCCTCACCGTTGAGGAAATATGTCCTTTTAAAGATGATTATGTAAGGTATGGTCAAGAAGCCCTAAAAGAAGCCCCAAATCTAAGGACAACAAGTCCACTAAAGTCAGCCCCAAGTGGAATAAAATATTGAAAATCAAATTAAATTTAGATGACAAAGTCGACCCCATTTGGAACTCTCCTTGAAAACCCAACTCGAAGAAGCAAATATTACAAAGGAAGTGATCATGATCAACTTCATACATTGTTCTAAGTAATTTACTTTGGAGATTGTCGATAATGTGAATGTTGAAGAGGAGGAGTCTGGGCAACAACTATTATATATTTGAGAACTATCTTTCGAACAATTTGAAGTGTTTTGGGAAGGTAGATTCACAATGATTTGATGGTAGACTTGTGGAATGTCTCGTGACAGATTGGTAGATTGCTTCAAGGTGTAGTTTAGAACACATCTCCATGCAAATATGTGGTGATCAATTGCAACAAATTTGAAGAAGCTCTTAAAATAGTGAGGTGCCAGATTAGTTAGCATTGTGTACAATAGAGTTGCAGAGTCATGGACATGCTTGTGACATATAGATAGAGATAAATTCATGAGATATTTTCTAGGTCTAGAAGACGATACTTGACATGATTCAGAGCAGATGCATGACAATGGATGAAGGCATGAGATCAAGAGGAATTGCAAAAAGGTAGAAGGAGTTGTTGCATTATCTTTAAGAGGAATGTTCAGTAAAGCATATGACTCAGAAGAGAATCATATTGACAGGTGGAACCAACACAATACATGAAGGCAAGTTGTAAGACGCACAAGAAGACATGTGTTACACACCAAATTCCCACACTATTAAGTGTGGATTTGTCACACTTAAGTGACAGAGTGTTTGTCATGATCCCTAGACATGTTTGGGGGGGAGGGGGGGGATTTATCATATGAAGGTTAAAATACTATGTGCACATGTATTACTCATTTTTATTGAAGAAAGAAAATTAATTTAGTGAGAATCCACCTCACATCTAGTTTCATATTCTCAAGAAGAAGTTGAGAGTCTCATGGGTGATTGAGAGATTTTCTCAAACCAATATCCTAATTTGATGGATCTTGAGAGATATTTCCTCCATAAAATCCTCAAGAGATATTTTTTCCCTAAAATCCTTAAGAGAAATTTTCTCCTTAAAAATCTTGGAGATCCCAATTTAGTGGATCTAGTGAGTGATCTTCTCCTTGGATTGTTATGTTAGTTCTCAAATGGAAAATTATTTAAATTCCTTCTGTGAGAACTTAGAAGGGGGCAACTTGGGAATATCATACCTCTGATCTTGTGACAATCAAGAGAGAGGGGGAGAGAGAACTTCATAATATCATACTTTTGATCTCGAGACATTCAAGAGCAGGGGACTAAAGGAGAGCATCATACTTATGATTGTGTGAGAACTAAGGGGTTGGAAAGGAGATCTTGGAGGAGTTGTTGCAAAGTGAACTATTGATTGTAAGTGCTTCACTATTTTTTTCCATCAATAGGTAAATTGGCCTATTCCCTTCATGTTTTGTGTCACTGGCTACATGCATGTCTATTGTTGTGAAATTCATCATAGATAGATATGTTTTCATTTAACAATGTAGTGTAGAGGAAGGTGTTTTTTCTTTGTTATGTGCAATTATTTTCTTACGCCTAGGAGCTTGGTCAACAAGGTCAAAGGATGGAGCAGCAAGGAAATCCAACATAAAAAGGTAAGTCACCCATCTCTTTCTTCTTATCTAATTGTCAAAATAGGTCTAGAGGGAAAATGGTTACCATTTGTTTTCTTATGTATTTGGATCAAGGAGGGGTCTTGATCCAAAGGGTGGTTTCACATGTCCACAAGAGGAACTTTACCATAACAATAGGGGGATTTATCCTTTTCCATCGATGTCAAAGGGGGAGAGAAAGATCAGGAGCATGATCACAGAGGGAGTATGAGTGTTGCCATCAATGACAAAGTGGGATATTGTTGAATGGTGTTGTCATTGATGTCAAAGTTAGTCATTGGTAATCAACATGAAGAACACATCCTCCTTGCAACTAGCGAATAAGAGAAGGCAAACTCATCTCCTTGAAGCCCCTATTAGTAATGAAGATGTGGGTACTTGAAGAACCTTAAAGGATCTTTGACATGAATGCTTTTAATATACGTCAATGGATTACAATGAAAGGAAATACCAATGGACAAGAAGCCCCATAAGAAACGAAAGAGAGACGGAATGAATGGTGAAGAAGCCTCGCAGTTTATTAAATAAAAAGAGTATGAACAACATTGCAAATGCATGTAAAACCTCTATGGATTGATAGCCCACGTCAAGTCATTTCCAACAGTAGGTGGCATGCCACGTGGTTCTTCACAATCAAGGAGATATGCCCTCTTAAAGATGATCATGTAAAGTATGGTCAAGAAGCCCTAAAAGAAGCCCCGGATATAAGGGCAAGAAGTCCCCTAAAGTTAGTCGCAAGTGGAATAAAATATTGAAAATCAAATTAAATTTACATGATAAAGTTGGCCCCATTTGGAATTACCCTTGAAAATCAAATTGAATTTTAAAGTGTAAAGTGGGCCCCAAAAAGCATGGCTTAACTAGTATATATAGGTGCTCAAAGGACACCCTTTTTATCATCAATGAGGTGATAATTATTTGAGTTCAAAACCGAAGTAGTATCTAGCAAAGGTCTAAGTGCTTTTGAGGCAGCAAGGGTGAGAGATTTTAGGCAGTAAGATTGAGTTAACTTAGGCAACAAGTCCAAGTTTCAGAGGCAGATATGAGGCTTGTTTTGAAGCTAATCTAAGGTAAATTTTTGGGGTATATTTGTGAAGTTTAGGCATATTCTTAGGCCAAATTTGAGGAGAATTTTAGGCCCATTCTGAGGCCAAATTTGAGGTAAATTAAGGGCCAAATTTGAGGTAAGATCCGAGGCAAGTAAAGGGGTGTTTAGTGCAAGCTTAAGGTCTGTTATGAGGTGGATTTCAGGAGTAGTTAAGGCATCTTTTCATGTCTGTTTTGAGGCCGAATTTTAGGTCTGTTCTTGGCACAAGTTCCACGTGATTTTGAGGCATATTTGGGCCAAAGTTGGAGTATGTTATTGTGCAAATTTCAGGGGTATTCAAGCAAGCTTTCAAGTATTCTTACAATGAAAATCTCAAAGGTAACAAAGCGAGCTTTAGGTCTTTCCCTTGGTGCAAAACTTTTCATATCTATTACCAGACTTCAGAGCAGTTTCAAATTTGTTGGGAAAGATCTCTAGGGTAATTGTAGCTAGTTGTTGAAGGATTGTTTTGATCTTTGTTTTGACAAGAAATGTGACCTAACAAAGATGTTAGAAGTATGACCCAACAAAGGTATGAAAGGAAACACATGAAGAGTACAGATCCAAGGTGAAGGCATATATCTTTTGCAACTAGCAGGCAATGGATTCACCTTACAAAGTCTAGTTTGATCAAAGTTGTACTATGGTAGAGGATTCTTGAGGGCAAAACTTATCTTCAGTGACAGTGACTTGTGATCAACTTGACATCAACATTTGGTGTAGATTTGTGTGAGGGATTTGGAGTAGATTGGTTGAGGACCTAGAGTTGATATCATTGTGAGAACAATTTGGAAATAATTGTGAGAAAAAACCAATTGAAAATTAAATTAAATTTTAATTTGTAAAGTCGGCCCCCAAAAGGATGGCTTAACTAGTATGTATAGGCGCTCAAAGGACATCTTTTTTATCATCAATGAGGTGAGAATTATCCGAGGTAAAAACCGCAGGAGTATCTATCAAAGGTCTAAGGTCTTTTGAGGTAGTAATGGTGAGAGATTTCAGGCAGTAAGGGTGATTTAACTTAGGAAACAAGTCCAAGTTCCAGAGGCAGATATGAGGCATGTTTTGAAGCTAATCTAAGGTAAATTTTTGGGGTATATTTGTGAAGTTTAGGCTTGTTATTAGGCCAAATTTGAGGAGAATTTTAGGCCCATTCTGAGGCCAAATTTGAGGTAAATTAAGGTCCAATCTGAGGTAACATTTGAAGCAAGTAAAGGGTTGTTTAGTGCAAGCTTAAGGTTTTTTCTTAAGTGGATTTCAAGATCAGTTGAGGCATGTTTTCAGGTCTGTTTTGAGGCTGAATTCTAGGTCTGTTCTTGGCACAAATTCTAGCAGAGTCCAAGGCATAACTGGGCCAAAGTTGGAGTCTGTTATTGTGGGAATTTTAGGGTTGTTCAAGCAAACTTTTATGTCTGCTTACAATGCAAATCTCAAAGGTAACAAAGTGAGCTTTAGGTTTGTCCTTTGGTGCAAAAATTTTCATATCTATTACCATACTTTAGAGCAATTTCAAATTTGTTGGGAAATATCTTTGGGGTAATTGTAACCAATTGTTGAAGGCTTGTTTTGAGATTTGTTTTGACAAGAAATGTGACCCAAAAAATATGTTAGAAGTATGACCCAACAAAGGTTAGAAAGGCAACACATGAAGAGTACATATCCAAGGTGAAGGCATATATCTTTTGTAGCTATCAGGGCAAGGGATTCACCATAAAAAGTCTGGTTTGATCAAAGGTGTACTCTAGTAGAGGATTATTAAGGGTTGAACTATCTTCAGTGATAATGACTTGTGAGCAGCATGACATCATCATTTGGTGTAGTTGGTGCTAGAGAGGTGATCTAAAAATGAAGAAGACTTGAAAAACTTGAAAATTATTGCAAGTAAATGTTATGTGTTTAAAGCAAAAGGATCAGTTTGCAACACATAGATTAAAGGATTACTTATGAAAAATACACATAGACAACAACATAATCAATGAACATAAGCACATAAACACAACAACTTGATAAAGGAGTTCACCCCTCTCTTGGGCTACATCTCCTGGTCCAGCTTCAAATGGATCATTATTATTAATTGCTCAAAAGTGCTAAAAAAACATGTCTTACAATGCTCAAACTGACAAACCGACTGCTCCAATGGCTTCAAAGCATCCCAAAACCCTTGTTTGGGCTCTTTTGGCACCTCAGTCGGTCGAAAAACGAAGAAGTTAGGCCTCCTGGAAGTCCCCCCTTCAAGCTTGTTGTCTCTACATCTACAAAACACACCCTTCTTCATTGAACCTGGCTCACACGCAATATAAAGCGTGAAAACCCAGCACCAGGCGCAACCGCTCCAACGGTGCAAACCGTAGAACGATTAAGGGTGCGCCAGCCCCTAACCGCCTAGGCACTTGGGCATATGGCTCATAAGACCACGCGCATAGAAAAAGGTGGTTAATATGGTTACAACGGTGTAACTCCCCCCGCGCTCCATACATGGTCACATGGAAAACCATATAACCGTGGCATACAACATAAACTGAACTCCGTCGTATTAACACCTGTGCGCAATATAACAATAGGTCACATTACAATGAATAGGACCACGGGTCGGGGCTAAGCCCTGGCCCGACCCCCGCCCATTTATACAATTATATAACTTTATAAACATTGTGAATGGTTATATGTTAAGTCATATGGTGTGGACGCATTGGTCAGATGATTATGCGAAGGCGTTACATAGTGGGGGAGGTCCGGGGGTCGAACCCTGCGGACTCCCATAGTTTTACACAACAACCATAAACCAAACAACGAGTGACACGTGGCACCCACGGATTGGGCCATGTGTCCTCATACCATTTGCCACCCAACGGACACGTGTCACTTCCTGATTCGACAGCTGCCAACCAACAATTGCTTGCCATGTCATCACCTGACACATCATCGTATGGTCTGTACGGCCCTGCCACGTCAGACTGTACGAACTGTATAGTCAGCATCAAAATTTTTGCCTGTTTGACTTGACGAACAGATCGCTATATCTCTCACTCCTGATGTCCGTTTGAGACGAAATGAGTTGCATTGGGTTCGCAACGATGAGACCTACGCTCTCGTCTGGTTTGAAGCGATTCCGAGCACTTTGAATTTTTGAGCAAAATTTGATCCCCTGATCAAGAAGATAGGGAGTTGTAGCTTCCTTTGAGTCGATGCTCATAAAGCAAGGGGGTTGGTACGTCCTTCCAGTCGGTGTTGGTGAATCAAGGAGCTGGAGCTTCCTTCGGGTTGGTGCCTCCTTCTAGTTGGTGTTGGTAAATCTTAGAAGTTGGTGCTTCCTGTGGATGTAATCTTCANGCTCCATTGTTTTCTCTCGTTTGCGTTTCCATGTAAAAATCTCTTGTGTACTTTGTTTGATGTTATGCATTATTGAATGCTATTGTTAATAAGTCAATGTTTACATGTTGTGATTAAAAATGGTAAAAAGTGCTCAATATTGATTCACCCCCCTCTCAGTATTGGTGAATATTCCAACAATAACTTGAAATGATCCAGATTGGTCTTGCATTTTGATCTTTTCTTTTGGTATCAATTACCCATGTATGAGTCTTGATTACATCTTAGGCTTTCAAGAATTTCTATGGTCTAAGCCCTTACAGGGACTTGAAGAGACTTTTTCAGTTGCAACTCACAATTATTATTGATAAAAGCTTTGTCTCTCTTTGTGGATTATTGGGATATTACCATTTTGGATTTATTGTTTTGTTAACAATTTTCAACATCTTATTTACATCTTCACTTTTATCATTTCTTTTTGTGTCATATTATCATTTTAAACCCAAAATACTTAGTTTAAAGGATAAAGCATAAAAAATTAAATATTCAAAAACAAATATCAGATCTAAGAATTACAATTCTCGATGTCTAATTGAAACTTTGACAGGCTATAAACTAGGGTAATATTCATGCCTATCTCACCTAGCCTGTCAAGATTCGATAAATGTTTGTGTAAGGATCATTACCATTTCTTGCATCAATATATGGAAGATGTTGATTTTGCACAATGGCAGCAGAAGCAACGAAAATGCATTTTCTTTTTTGATGGCGCATCGAAAAGGAATCCAGAGGAGGTAGGTGTAGGGGGGATCATCCTCAATCTCGATGGAACGAAGAAGATATCCTTTGCATGGGGTTTGGTTTACTCTACAAGTAACTAGGAAGAATCCATGGATGTCTACATGGGCCTAAAACTTCTCAACACAAAGCAATTAAAGGAAGTCATTGTAATTGGGGATTCTGAGTTAGTTATTAAAGGAATGAGAAAACAAAGTGTGAGAAATCAACATAGTTTACGAAGAACCTTGCAAAGGATCGCCAAAGAAGGGGAAAGATTTCAAAAAGTTGAATACTACCATGTTCTTTGACACCAAAATTATAGAGCCAATTCACTAGCCAAAGAAGCCAAGAACTTAGCACAAGGTGCACTTATGAAAAACGGTGAGTTCTCACTGCAACTCCTCCCTTAAGAATGTGGCCATGCTTAAAAAAAAAATTATATGGATCACGTTGTTGAGAACCTCATGCACACGTCATCAACTGGAGAAGTGTTTCCCTCCATCATCTTAGTCTGTATGAAGCCCACAATTGCTTCATCACTTGTTTGGTGCACGAGCTTGCATTCAAAGCCTACATGGATACAATTATTTATGAATGTGGGAGATCTCCTCCCCTTTCTCATTCATCGTCCATCATGAATATTCAGTACAACTCTTTGTGTTCAACATTCCGATGAATTATTATAACTCCTTTGCGTCCCGACACTTCATTTTCATCATCGAAACAGGGGACTACAATTTTATTCCCATGGTCAAACTTTAATATCCTTCCTTCGGCCTCATTTGGATTCCAATGACCCACTGCTTCCAACTTTGCATTGGTCATAAATTTGCGCATATTGGGAAATTGAAGATCATGTGGAGAAGGAGAAAAGTGATTTGTAAATGCCCCGCTTGTGAAGCGCGGGAAATCCAGGAAATTTTGAGGAACCAAGGCTAGGATATGGAGGTGTGGAAGATTAAAGTAGCCAGGCTTGAGGAAGAACTTCATGTATAGGAGAAAAGGAGAGATAAAGAGATTACAATGGTTCTAAAAGTAGTGACCAGGCTATCTTGCCAAATTCATTTGTTACAACATGCCAATCATGAACTTCGACGTGCTTTGATTAAGGTGCACCACTCCCGAACGACAATACAAAACAAATCAGTTAGGTCCATTGTTTCCATTGCAATATAGAAAGAAGATAAATACCTCCAGCTCAACTAGGGATAGGCTACCAGTGCAAAACACCAACTTGATTTGGATACCATTCTTGAGCTTTCTTAGGCAAGTTCCATGTTTTGTAGAGTTGCTTACTTGTTAGACTCATTTGTCCAGACATATACTTGTATAAATGCTCGCAATTTTGTAATAAGTGTAGGCCCAATAGACATGCAAAAGATGGAGCTCTCCTTTCAAGAGAAATTGTTTTCTCCACTTTTTGAATATTGTGTAATTTCTCAATGCTCAACCTCGTTGTAGCCCCCTTTTTAATACAAATCTAGGTGTTCTTCTTGAAAAAAACTGGATCTCTATCACTTACAAGAACGTTGGGGATTCCATGTAGCTTCTGAATTGTTTCGATGAATGCTACAACAATTGTACTTGCTTTAAAATGATGAAAAAAAGAGAAAAAATGGGCTTGCTTTGTGAATTGATCCACCACTGTTGTGATGACATTCTTTCCTTAGGAATTTGGTAGGCATATGATAAAATCCATTGATATCTCTTCCCAGTGCAATCTTGGTATGGCTAATGGTTGTAAGAGATCCAGGGTCTTGATTGTCTCTCCCTTGTTCTGTTGGTAAAGAAAACATTCAACCACAAACTTTTGAACATAAATTCTAAGAACTTTCTAGAAAAATCCTTCTCAATCATATAGTAAGTTTTCAGGAACCATGAATATCCTCCTATAGGAGATGTTTGTGGTTCCAAAAGGACCTTTTGTATGAGTTGGGGAATCTCACATAAATATAGGTGATCATTATACCACAATGACTCATTCTTCCACACAAATTTATCTAATGCACTCGGGTCCTCTTGTAGTTGTTGAATGATCTTGTATACCTTTTGATCTTGCTTCCATTCCATCCTTTCTTCTTCCACCCAATCTGATTACGAATGGATATAGCACAAAGTAAGCCCTATGTGTCTTCTTCTTTCATTGAAAGTGCATCTACCACCACATTTTGTTTTCCTTTTTTGTAGATAATTTCAAAGTCACAACCTACCATCTTTGTAACCCATTTTTGTTGCTCTTCTAAAGATAATCATTGTTCCAAGAAACACTTCAAACTATCATGATCTATTTTTACATTGAAGTGTCTTACTATCAGGTAAAAGTATCATTTCTTAACTACATGGAGTATGGCCAACATTTCCTTTTCATGAATGG
>SNQJ01S0273758.1:0-11553 GCA_010110895.2 Picea sitchensis | reverse complement strand
GATGTTGATTGCCTTTCCAAATATGCCCACTTGTGTGTCTTACAACACCTATTTAAGCCATATATCATTGCACAAATATTCATCATATTCTTAAATTATATAGATTACCTAATTCTGTTGTGACAAATCATGGTCCAAATGTCACCTATAAATTATAGTATGAGTTGTTTAAACTACAGGGCACCCAATTAAACATGAGCACAACTTATAACCCCTAAACACATGGTCAAATAGAGGCAGTCAATCGATGTCTGGAGACTTATTTGAGGTGTTTTTCATTAGAATAAAAGGTTAGTGGGTTCAATGGCTCACCCTTGTAGAATAGTGGTACAATACCACCTATCATGATGCTACTAAAATGTCACTTTATGTGGCTTTTTATGGACAAAACCCCCTTTTTGTAGTCTTGTACATATCAAGCAGATCCAAGGTTTAAAAATTGGATATCAATCTTAGAGATAGAGCTAACATTCTATGTACACTTGAGGAGTTTCTCTTGGCTCAAAATAAGATGAAGCAATAGGTAGATTTGTTGGGTATGTGTTATATTCTTTGTACGACTAGCCCTAGTGCCTGCTACCTTGCACCGAGTGCGCGAGGGGGGTTGCAAGGGGGTGATGTCCCCCCTGCGAGGGGTTCGGGGGCAATGCCCCCGAGAAAAAAATTTCCTCGAGAAATGTGTTGCATTTTTTGCCTCAATTTTTGTGTCCATTGTTGGGCGATTTTTCGACACATGGTTTTTGCCGGTGGTTTTCTATTTCCGGTTGAGGAATTAGGGTTGTTGACTAATCTAGGTCATTGGGTTAGATTTTTGGATGTCATTGGCTCCTATATGTATATTGTATTGTAAACAATGTATCACAATGAATGAATATAGAATATGTTGGTTTTCCCAATTTGGGTTTCTAGGGGAAAAATCTCTGTGTAATGTGTGTATTTTCCATTATATCTTTTATGTTCTTTTATTGAAAATATGTTTGCAGTAAAATTGTACAAGGTTAAAATCTACAAGATCAACAGTTCTTAGAGCATTGCATTGAAGAAGGGGACCATGTGTTTCTTCATCTCCACCCACATAAGCAAACATCTCTCGAGGAAAAGTGCCACCAAAAGTTAGCACTCAAGTTCTATGGCCCCTATCAAATCCTCTTATGCCTTTGATAGGTTTCCTATCAATTGTCTCTCCTAGCACACCGCAAGATTCACCCGCATGTGTCCTATTTGAAGAAAGTGGTGGGGATGAATTGTCACATTCAGACCATCCTCCTTGAACTCAATGAAGAGCGTTCCATTTGGAAATACTATACAATAAAGAGCGTCAATTGCACAAACACACTATCCATGAATTCTTGATATAATAAAAGGAGATGTAGCTCCAAGATGCCACTTGGGAACTAACAATGATTTACATCAGTTTCCACACCTCCAACGTTAAGGACAAAGTTTTTTTTCAATGGGGAGGGCGTGGTAGTGTCCTACCCTAGCCTCCCTTCTTATGGTACTTAGCAATTAAGTAATTAATGTATGAGGCCATCCTATTGGAATAAGGCCCACTAGTAGTTGGTGTGGGGTTAATTAATGTAAAAGGGTCATCATTATGAAATAATTCCCACTAGGTAATTGATACTCATTAATGTGGGTCCATTGATGGTTAGGGTTTGGGTAGTGAGAAACTATTTATAGAGGTAGAAAGTTATTTTGTGAAGTTATTATTATTGTATTAGAGCTCTACCTTTTTGGAGGTTAGCCCCTCAAAGAGGCCCATGAACATCACTCTCTTTTTAAATTATCAATATAAGGATCAATATTCTATAGGTTTGATACACTTGTTCTTCCTCTTTAATATTTTGTAGTTTATATTTCTTTTGATAATTGATCTTAATTATTTGTCTATGTTATATAACTACACTACAAGATTGGAATGGTTATGAAACCAAATTACATAAATATCATTAAAAATTTGAAACCAACATTTAGGATTTCAGAGGTAGGTGTTAAGAGACTTTCTTTTGAAATGTTCCATGAAAAACTAGTAATGTCTGGAGATAAAAGGAGACCCATGGTGGTGCTTCTAGTTTGTTCTTAAAATTCGTTTAGAAGTAAAAAATGTGGATTTTTCTATTGAATATAATAAATAGTTCTTAATAAAATAAAATATTTTTTCTCATAGAAGAGGTATATATTTTCTTCCACCTTTATGATGCTATAGATAAGCATGGAAAAGGTAAGGACACATGATGGTCCACACATTATAATTATTTACTAATTAAAAAATTCAATATATAGTACATTTGAAATTGTTCATTGGGGTTTAAACTAGGTGGTTTAAACAAAGTGTTGTATACATCCCATTAAGTTTCATTTATGCTTGTTGCATGCTTGTCCTTTGTGGGCCACTTTGCCTATTTGGGGAGTTGTCTCATGTGTATGGGGATAAATGTGATATTTAGACAAATTTGGTGAATTAGATCACCAAGTGAAGTTGGTGGATTAGGTTCCACCAAATGATGACCACTTAGCCAAAATTTGCTTTCACCTGTCCACGAGTGTAGTTCTAATAAAATACTTATTATTGTTGTTGTTGTTTGATTAAAATGATTCCTTTAACACACACACACACACTGAAATGGTTATCATTTGTACTAAAAGAAAATTGCAACCACACCCTACAACAAATTAATACAAAACAAAAAGGGAGTCTCTGATACCACAATTTTAAACAAACCCAAAATTTCAAAATGACTGTGAAATAACTAAGAAACTCTTATAATTCTAGAAGCATAACTAAAATTTACGCTGGTATATAGCCTAATGAGCTAAGCTAGAACTAAAACAATGTTCTAAAACATATAAATAAACAGAGCTTAAATGAAAACATACATGCTAAGGGATTCTTTCTTGATATATTCCTAAGGAGTTAGTTCCAATGTTGCATTCTCATTAGCCATGACATCATGTATTTGTTGAAATGCTCTGTCATCCTTGATTGCTACTCTGATTGTCTCTATGGAAATATTTGGAAAATAAGCTATATATTGAGAGCTCTTGGAAAGATCTAAAATCAATTCATATAACATGTTGAAATATGCTTCCATTTTCTCTATTTGCTAACTTTGACGTGCCACAACAACTGATAATTTGGCATTTTTAGCATTTTAGGTATCAAGATGAGACAACAATATGTTGTTAAAATGAGAAGAATCTACCTAGATATCCTCAATTTACCTATCACTCCTCTTTTGGAACCGACACAAATCAGACAATTCACAGGGGATACGCTGACTTGTGTGATTATGACCCTCCATTTTACCCACATACCTATGGAAGGCCCCAACTTCAAGACTACCAAAGCACCCAAGAAATTTCCAAGTTGAGAGGATCCAAAAGAAACAGAACCCTAAACCTCTCGTTAAGCCCCAACCCTCCAAAAATAATGAGATGAACAGATACCACAAAGCCCTTTGCCAAATTAGGAGCAGATTAAACCAAATAATGATTATGAAACTAACACAGTTAAACCTCCAAATACACAAGAAAAAACCAAAATTCCTCTACAATAAAATCACACCTTCATTGCCAAGCTCCAATTTATCATCCTCAATGACCAATCCTTCGCCTTACATGCATCAGTGAGAGGAAGGAATGAAGGGGTAGGCTATGGTTAATAATTGTTTCATCATCCATGAATTTTGTGCCACTTGTCCATTGAATTCAAAGACACGTGACTCGTGTAATGTCCTTGATCCAGACCTTTTGTAATTGTACATATATGCTAGTGGTTCATTGGTACTAATTGTTAATGTAATGTATATATAGGCCGGTGAGCCTTTGACACCTGTTTTTGGTGTTGCACGCACCTGGGTAAGTGCGTGAAGAGTTGTTATCAAGACAGGGGCTACACATGTCATAGTGCTCAGTGCACCTGGGTAAGTGTGCACATTGCACCATGTTGCACATACTTGGGTAAGTGCGTGGTAATGACCTGGAAGTACGCAAAGTTGATACATGTGTGTGTGTGTGTGTGTGTGTGTGTGTGTGTGTGTGTGTGTGTGTGTGTGTGTGATCATACATGTATTAAGGCCAAAGATCTTGTGTGATTATGAGGATAGTGAGTCAGGATGCAGATAGGCCAATGTGCCTATCCATGTAAATATAATCATGGTTATTAATATAATATTACATCGTTGCGCACTGACTGACTCAAACGAAAAGAGATGGGGGGATGAACTCCATCGAAAAAGGGAAAAGGGGGGAATATTTTAATAATATTTCCAGAAAAGTGTAATGTAGATTATTATTTTATCCTAAGTTCCCGAGGGTAGGGAATGGGTCACCAAGTGGCTTAACTAAAGGTGGCAAGTGTCAAGTGGAAGGCATATGATATATATTGTTGGCCTTAGAGTATTTTTGGGATGATTATGATTATTTAGAGAAGGATTCAGGAGGGATTCATGTTTCAGGCTCTCGTGAGCAGAAGGGGGTCAGATTGTATGGAAAATCTGATTATTACCTTATCTACACAGTGAATATTCTAATGAGTTGTGGGGATATAATCAGAGTTAATGTCGAGGAAACAGGTTGACAGACTGTGGGCAATCTCTCTGGGTGAGAGATTGGTTTTTGAGAAGTGGTTGTCAGACCCGTGAGCATGATCTCCAAGTGAGAGTAATGTTGAGAATTGTTCCTTAGTGATCTAAGCATTAGTCGCAGGGCTCGGAGACTTCCTGTCTAGCATGTTGTTGGTAACCTTGGGAAGGGAAGTGGGGAAACTGAAGGACTATTGAGAAGAAAAGGGGCACACTTACTTGGGTGTGACAGGTGCATGGGGAATGAGGGACTGTGTGTTAGTTTCAACAGCGAGTACCTAGGAGGGAGAAATTTTGTAGAGAGTCAGGCCTTAGCTTGTTTCTGGAAGTCCTTTTTCCCTAGTGGAGTTAAGCCCCAACTTGGGGGTGTCTTGTTTCTGAAATATTATGAGCAACATAGTCTATAGTTGGGAGGAACGAGTGAGTCAAGCACGTAGTTGGTGACTTTCTTGAAAGATAAGTGTCTTTAAGTACTTTTTCCAAGAAAAAATTAACTCAAAATTATATAGAGTATAAATTCATTTACAATAGCAGAAGAGAGTTCTGTAGAAATCAGCGTGTAAAAAACTTCTCTAAGTACATCCATTAAGGAATAGACAGTTCCGGGAATAAACACCAGTATTCGAAAATCTGAACAAACAAAATAGTGCAGCTTGTTAAAGAAGGAGGCATGAAAATCTGTGCATGTAGCTAGTGGAGTGCAATCATTCCACAAGGACCTCGCCTCAACTTACATGTCAAAAATGTTGAGGATCGAAAGAGGGCTTTCTTCTACATTGTCCCGGTGGTAAACTGTAAGCCTTCCTTCGATTTCATTTAGCGCCCTCTTTGAGAGTAAGTCGGCCTCTTTGTTATGGACCCTATAGATGTGCTAGAAACTAATGTCTTTAAAGTTTTTTGCCAAATCCTTCATTTTTTGTTTCCAGCAATCAATGTTCACCGCTTGCAGATTACGATTTTGATTAATCCAGTCAATAATAACTTTCGAATCCCCAAGGATTTGTAGTTTGTTGATCGACCAAATAGTTGCCAGCATGAGAGTCACCCATAAACCCATGAGTTTAGAATTTGTATTTGATCCCGCTCCACAATTAAAGAACCACTTGATAATCCTTGACGGATGGGTCTTGAAAGTACCGCCTGCTCCGCAACATAATCCTTTGACTGTTTTGCCCCATCAAAACAAACTAAGGTGTACCCCTCGACCTGTGAAATCTCACAAACTTTGCTTGGGAAGACTTTCTGAGTGACCGGATGCCAAGAGAAAGAATCCAAAATCATGTGAACAACAAAAAAAAGTGAGGGGGAGCGATCTTCAAAGATTACCTTGTTTCTCTCAATCCATATATGCCAACAAGCGAGGGCAGCCAAACTGACAGGGACAGATTTTTCAAAAGACCAAACGGTGAAGCAGTCTGAGACTATGGACCATTCCACTGTAGATTTAGAGAAAAAAAGTTTATCAGGTGCTGCCAAACAACCTTTGTGAAATTACAATGGATTAAAAAATGATGAATGTCTTCTGAGGAGCAATTGCAGAGTTTACACACCCCCGGGCCTTCCCAACCTTTCTTCCGAAGCACCTCCAAAGTGAGTACTTTTCCTT
Organism: Picea sitchensis; assembly: GCA_010110895.2. Classification (NCBI taxonomy): domain Eukaryota; kingdom Viridiplantae; phylum Streptophyta; class Pinopsida; order Pinales; family Pinaceae; genus Picea; species Picea sitchensis. The sequence goes on along the minus strand of SNQJ01S0273758.1, from coordinate 5,361 downwards.
TTGTTGAGAGCCAAATGAATAGTTTTATTTTGAGTGGAACAGGCCACTTCCACAAGTTTTGAATCCAAAGGCTATCACAGGAGTAGTCCATCATTTGGAGAAGAGATAAGTAAATGTTTTTAACGGAAATGATACCCGAAGCATCTCCTCCGGCCCACAGAAGTAAATCAGAATCATTATTGAGAGAAATATCAGCGCTTCTTAGAGAAGAAGTAAAGAGGTTCCATTCAGTGGCAACCTCACCGCATAACCCAATTGACTCACTACTCAACCATTTATCTGGAAAGGGGAAGATGCGTTGTGTCTCTCACTTGAGCCAACCACAAAAGATTTAAAGAATTTAAATGTGATCTCAGAGTTTTAGAGAGGATGGATCAATCCTCCATCCCAAAGATCATGTCCTTTCCAATCAAAATATCAGAGCCAGATCCGGGCCTCCACCGCAGCCAATGAAGGATCACAAAAAGCGATTTAGTTAGACCCTTCAAGAAAAAGGATGCTCATTGTTGGAAGTGAGAAGACTTCCTAATCCAATAAAAAAAAGTCACTTTTCCCAGATATTTATCAACAATTATTCTATGCCAAATGCTATCATGAGTGAGCGCTCGCCAAAGAGAGTTTGCCAAAAGAGTCGTGTTTAAGAGTGGGATATTTTTGAGCCCCCAACCCCCTGCCCTTAAAGGTCTAGACAGGGTATCCCAACTACACAAATGAATATGGGATTTATCGTTTTGCCCACTCCACAGGAAAGCGAAGGAAAGCTTGCAAATTTTTGAGAGGATATTACAAGGGATCCACTCTAAAGACATCCAGAAGACGGAAAGACTTTCTAATACAGTTTTGACCAGGACAAAACGCCCACCCAGAGATAGCCACTTATTGCACCAAAGCCCGATTTTCCTTTAAGTACTTGTCTTGTTTATTGTGTTCTTGTGTAACTATGTTTGACCTAGGTTAATTCTTGTATGTTATCGCATATAAGTAATTGTTGTTATTTTGTTTAATAATGCTTGCTTATGTAAGGTGGTGTTGTCATTTAGTATTGTAGTTGTGCATAAGTATGACAATTAATGTTAGTTTTCCTATTAAGTTATCTTTTGATATTGGTCATGAGTCTCTGAGGAAAGAACTGAATGGATGGGTATGAAGGAAAATAGCCTGCAATCATTTGGAATTTGTGTGTGCGTACAAGGAATTAGATTCCACGCACAAGGAAAACATAATTGGCATATGACACCAGGGTGGTTGTGCGCATGGTTGTAATGTGTGATTAGTATGCTAGTGCTCGTAGTTAATTGAGTTACTTCCGTTGTTATAAGTTGTGTGGCATGACTTTGTTGATTTTGAACAACATCGGGAATACATTCTTCCATATAATAAATATATATATAGTTATTTATTATCCAAGGGACACATCCTTTCATGGATGGTCACCATATGTTCTATATATATGGAACACACATCATTGTAATAAGATATCCATATACAATATCATCTCTTATGAAAAACCAACATGGTATCAGAGCAGGACCGGGCTTAACTCCCTCACTGGAGGGCCTGAGAAAATATGAGAGATAGCTTGGCGTGGTCCCTCTTCAGAGGGAGTGACGAGGTACAGATGCATTGCAGGGTAGTGGATGTCCTGGGGACATGTTGTGTTGGCATGTTTACAAACATAAGGCAAAGTATTCATGTTGTCATTGATGGCAAGAACAGAAATCAGCACGATGATGACAAACAAGAGAAACTGGAAAGATCAGAAGCGTAAGCTTAACAGTGAAGAGCAACAGTGATCGTTGGATCACCCATCCTGAATTCTCGATGGCTATCAGATCTGAATTTAGACAGGAGGAGCACGTAGAAGAGGAGAATAGATCTCAGGCGCAAGATCTGAGCGCGAGGACCGACCGTCGTTGGATCCAGAAGAACGAGCACGATCTTTAAGTGCAAGGTGAAGTAGGCTTACAAAGTCCTGAAAGCAGGGGGACCGTTTGATCCAAAGGACACATGGTAAAAGATGAGGAGTTTCGCAAATTCGTGAATAAAGTGAATAGAGGTGAGCTAAACTCCAACTCCACGAAATGCGAAATTGCGATGACAATCCTAGTCGTTGAAGCCAGAGGACACATGGCGAGCGATTGGCATTTTGTTGACTTGCACATTGGAGGAGTCAAAGGTATATGACATAGGAACTCGCGACATGCGAATTTGCGAAATGATCTAGACCATCTGATTATTAAAGTTTTGGAACATTGATTTGACAAGCAAAGCGCCTGAATGTTTGGCCCGTGGTCATCGCCAAGGTCACGTCGTCAAAGGATGAAGGGAGGAGCTAGCACGTTGCTAAGCCCCATTTCAGATATCGCGACTTGGGAGAGTCGAGAAACCACGTACCAAGATCCCCGAAATCGCGAAGCGCTTTATGGATAAGTGCTTGGTCACAGCCAGTGGTCACGAGAAGGGAAGGAGCTAGTAGCTAAGCTCCATTTCGGAGATTGCGACTTGGGAGAGTCGAGACACCTCTTCACAGGATTCCCGAAATCGCGAGTCGCAAAGCATCTTCTGAATAAAGGCTTGGTCACAACTCATGGTCATATGAGAGGAAGGAGCTTTATCAACTAAGCTCCATTTCGAAGATCGTGACATGGGAGAGTCGAGATGTCTCACCACAAGATTTCCAAAATGCGAAATCACGAAATCACTTTTTGTTTAGCGTGTGGTCACAACCAGTGGGCATATGGGATAAACGTGAGACCCTGCGGATGCAATCCAACGGTGCGGATTATTTGGAAATCTGATCGAAGGGTTACTATTTCACCTCACAGTTAATTGTTCAGTTACGATTCAGTTAGCAGAATTGAATCATAGTTCTTGGACGTTTGGCGATTCAGTTGCTGAAGCGTTTTCCTTAGAGATTCGAGGTGTACCTGAATTGGTGGGAGACCATAAAAGAGATATGCATTGACTATGTGAGGTTGGTTGTTCTAACTAAAAAATGAGTTGAACTTTAAGAAAGGCAAAATTACAGTATGCGCAATGTGAGATGAAACTCAGAGATGAGAAACAGAAGTTGAACAGACAGAAGCAAAACAGATTTGCAAAATAAACAGAAGAAGAGAAGAATTGCAAAACAAACAGAAGCAAGTCAAGCGAAGTATGAGTAGAGCAGAATAAAAGTGAAGCAGAGAAGAATTGCAGAGAAGAGAAGAAGTGGTAAGAATCGATATACCTGTAATGTTGATTATTCCATCATTTATTTATAATCAAGGAGGTAGGGTGGTGCTAGGGAGGACTGTGGTCTTCTGATATTCAAATTGGTGCTTGAATATTGGAAGTTGTATCTTCCATCTAGTTGTGTCTAGAAAACAAGGTGGCAGGGTGGTGCTAGGGAAAACACAAAGTTTTTTTGTATGCAAGTTGGTGCTTGTATAAGTCCAGTTGGTGTTGGAACACTTAGGGAATTGATGCTTCCTTCTAGTGGGTGCTAGATAAATAAGAGGGTTGGTTCTCTCAGCAAGTTGGAGCCTGTAAAAATGATCCAGAATCAGATCCAGGAGCCTGACAGAGCTCAAAAAGGCTCAAAAATGAAAGTGCTCGGAATCCGACGAAACTAGTGCCATTGTGTTCGTCTCGTCTTCTTGATTCCAGCCATATATTTACTTCGTCAAACGGGCTCCATATGCAAAAGATATCGCGTTATGTCCGAAAACCCAAACAGGCAAAAAAATGGGTGACTATACAGTTCATACAGTGCCACGTGGCAGGTTGACTGTACAGGCTGTATGGCCGTACAGATGATGTGGAAGCTTCTGGTGACGACACGTGGTAAGTGATGGAGCACATGATAGGTACAATTGGACCAGTCAGAGGGTGACACGTGTCACCACTGTAAGGGTGACACGTGGCACAGGCTGACGTGGCATGGATGATGTCAGCAGGTTGACTGGGCAGGTACGATGACAGGTGGCAGGGTATGTGGTAGACAGGTGGACAAATCAGTGCTCGACAAGTGGCATCGTTCTCGACGAATGGAGAGGTGCCACGTGGCCCAGTCATGGGCTGCCATGTGGCACCCTGTGGTTGGCTCTCCGGTTTATGCAAAATTGGTTGGAATCCACGGGAGTCGAACCCCGACCTCCCGTAGTGTATGGACTGGCAGGGTCGAGCTAGCCAGCCTGCCCTTACTTGGTACTTAACAACCATATGACAAAGAATATATTTAAGTTGGTTTAAAGGAATGGTTGGGGGCGGAAAGGGTTGGGGCTTAGCCCCAGCCCGTGGACTATTCATATGCCCTACCATAGAACCAAGCGACCGGGCGAGCGCGGGGGTCATGATAGGGATCAGCCCTCGGATCTCGGGTGGATCCCACAGGACCAGGAACTGTCCATCAAAAAAGGCGCGCGGGTAAGCTGTTAGCCCCGGTCCTATGCCTACGCCAAAGACCAGGAGCCAGGGACAGGGGGGGCTAGCGCATAACGAATGGAGCGCCTGGCCACATGGTCGTCCACCATATGACCAAGGGTGCGCAAGCTTGGGGGTTGCGCCCAAATATTCATGAAAAGTGGGTTTTTTTGTTATATAGTTCTGATTTCTATTTGATTTTAGCCTGTTATTAATGGATTTTGGTCATTTTTGGGAGATATTGGGCATTTTTGGAGGCCAAATTTAGGGAGGAAGTTGGAGATGGATAACCAACTTCAGATCTATAAAAACCAGGCCTATTTGAGGCCATGGGAGGACAGTTAGAGCAGATTTATGTTGAAGGGAAGCCAAGCCAAAGCCATCTTTATGCAGGGAAGCTATTGAGGAGCAGACGCTTGCGGGCCATTTCTGGGAGCTTCGGTCATCCATTTTGTGTGTCGTTTCTCTTGCTGGGTTCTAGAGATCTGGAAGAACATGACCAGATTAGTCTTGTAGCCAATTGGCACTGCTGCGATGTACTTTTGATATTTTGAACAGAAATAAAGAAGCCTCCCCCATAGAGACAAAGGCTCGGAGACGTAGGCAACGTTGTGCCGAACTCCGTTATCAATTCTCTTGCTATGGTTTGATGTTTATTACTTTATTTCAAATCTGCATATGTGTATATGGCTGTCATAATTCCTCTTCTTTCCTCATTATTTCATTAAGCTACTCAAATGGTTAATTAACACATGCAATTAAAAACTCAACCATAGTCATTAAAAGATCCTACGGATCAAGTGGTATCAGAGCTAGTTGATGTTTGGATTTGAGTTTGCATGTTAACCAGGGAAAAGCTACAGCGTGGTGAAGGTGAGCTTGTTGCAGAGAATCCATTAATTGGATTGAGAAAGAGAGCTTCTCACAGCGAGAAGATGGCATCGGAAGAAGGGATTT
>SNQJ01S0273755.1:9239-20793 GCA_010110895.2 Picea sitchensis | reverse complement strand
TCTTACAACAACCATCAACCCCTAGTTAATCGGTCGATGTCTCTATTTATAATATAAAATTCAACTGTAATTAATGACTAAATACAATTCAGGCCAAACAAAAATTACCACGTGGTGTGATCATCCAACAGTTTCTTTCAACAATCCACCTGAGATGTCTCTCGAAAAGGGTGACTTCTTTCATATTCAGACCAGCTAATAAAAAAATCTTCATAGGTTTGAGCCCATGGGAACCTGTGTTGTTCCATATGGGCAGCATATAATCCTCTGATATCCACTGCATGTGTTTGGTACTTTACCAAACTGGAGTTCAACTCTTGCAGCATGGATCGAGCTCTGATTTGGTGTCTTGCGAATTGCTGCACTTTCCCTGGCTTTGCATCAGTGACCTTCATACACTCTTCGGCCCAAAGAAAGTCTTGTATGGAGTGCGTCTTGAACACATCGCTCAGGTTAGTGAATTCATCGGGGGTGTCGAATTCGGGGAGACCGACATCTTTCATTACTGTAATAATTTTACCCCAGTGTTTCTGGCACTTGGCTCATTGATTTTGGATTTCTCGGTGTGGGTCCCGGGTCATCTTCGCCCAGTATTCGACAGATTTGTTTATGAGGTCAAGACTACTTTTTCCAACCAGCTGAATGCCATGATTTTCCTTTTCTCGACCCTGCTACACTGCCTCAATGTATTTGAGTCTCTCTACTGCTTGTTGTGCCTTTTCATGCCACCTTTCTATTTCTTTGCATATCGCGAGTGCCATGAGAGTATCCTCCTGGAACTCAACTATGTTCTCATTTAACATGTGCCTTTCCTTCTTGAACTCGTTATAAACTCCGTTGAACTCATCCTTCAGATACACAGTGGTCTGTGTAGCTCCTTTATAGTATTTGACAAGATGGCACAGGTGTTTGAGATCTTGCTGGGTGTTGTCCAGTTCCTTTTCATCTCTCCTAGATCTATCCTGAGCGACATCTGAGAGGGCATTTCCTACACCGATCAGTTTGTACGTGTGAGCGTCCACAGTGCTGATTAAGTTTTCTTCTATGGTAACCATGATGGATTGATCCAAAGTGATCCTTCACCTTTTCGCTATCCTTTGAATGATGGCCTTCCTCTTTTGATCGTAGGATATCACATAGATGTTTGCTACTTCGTCTACCGGTTTTGGTATCTGTTGATCTCCCCATGAGAGGCTGTTTCTCAAGCTACCCGTGGTGTATATTTTCTCAGGAGTGGGTTCTCAAATTTCTTCGCTCTATTTTGTAGATCCGTCTTCTACTTGTCGTTTGTCTAGGACTTGAATATTGGGCATAATGGAGGCATTGGGTATAGAATCATTGCTTACTTTCTCATCGGCCATAGAACTGTCGATTTTCTTTTGTGGAGCTTTGCCCCTCGGTCGTTCTTCTGCTTTCTGTCTGTCGGACTCTCTTGTGTCGAGGCCACCTTCGGATTCTATTTCCTTTTGTAAGACCTACTTGTATTGGACCTCAGGCTTAGGGGAAGTGGTTTTCTCGAGACCTTTTTCCTCTTGGACTCGCATTGGGGTGCCATGAGTAGGTTCCAGACTCTTGTTGTCGCTGTAAATATGTATAAGAGTGATCAAGGGATTGGGTGCTTGTGTCTCTATCGAGACTCGACCTGTCTCTGGTTGAGTTGTCCCTTCTACCAAAGGATCAATCAATGATGTTGCGGGTTCAGGGTTGCCTAACCCATGGGCATTTTTGGGGACTGTGGACCCCGGATCATTTGACTCCATCAGGATACTTTGAACAACAGTTGAAACTACAGGTCCTATGAAAATATATGGGTCATCCCGCATCTGTTTCATTAGCAGCTCAGTTTGCTGAAGTAACAACGTACCCCTTTCTCGTGTAGCTTGATCTTCCGGGAGATCCCTGATTTGTACCGAGGATTCCTGATGAGTTCCTGTAGCTTCAATGTCTTCTTCAGGATCACTTATTTCTTCATCCAATGCATATGCAACTACTCCTTTCGGGTGTCGACTAATTTCTTGTACTGCCTTCTCCAGAAACGTTGCCTGTTCTTCGTAGCTCAGAGTTCTAAACCTGGTTCCTCGAGTATCAACCTTCCTGGATGCCACCACATTCCAGTCTTAGGCATTCTCAGTAAATATTTCATCCTCGAACTAGTCATGGGCATAGGGCCAACATGATGATAGCTACGACGCGTGCGGTAGAACCAATCCCTTGGGATCGTGTTTGCGAAATCAGCCAGTTTGGAACTGAAATTCCAGTTGACCTAGCCTAAGTTGTTTAGCATGCGCGGTATCTTTGACCATGCATAATCTGATATGAAACACATACGGTATGAAAGCCCTCTTCTTGTATTTTACTAAAGTTGCATTGTATCCTTGCAGGATGGTTTGATAGCAAATTTCCCCTAACACTAGCCGGTCGGGAACATAAATGGGTAATAAGTGGGGTGCCCCTATGGTGCCAAAAACCATGATGTAGGTTTCTTGTTCCTCTAAATACCAGTGGCCAATTTTTGTTATAACCTTCTTTGCTTCATCTGACAATCTAGTGAATTCTTTCCTGAAGAGTAAGAAGTACATGCGTGCAATAAACTGATCACAGATAACAACATAGGATTTATTGTACCTGTTTCCCATAGGATGCTGAAGTATACATGGACCACAAGCTCCGAAGAGTGCCAATTCAGGTTCATCCCAGCAAAAGCGTTCCTGGTGCAGATGATGTCCAGTAGATACGTGGCCATGTAGAAGGTGGGGCTATCTCCCTCCTTTGGCACCTGAGCCTGCTTTATGCAGGTGCTCAACTGCTTGGATATGATGGCACCCCAATTGAAGCCTATGCCGAAAATGGCGAATGTAAAAGCCAAAGGAATCCAAGCCTCTGAAAATCGGGAGTAATCTTTTTCCCCATGTAACCTGCATAGTAGAGCCATGAGATATATGTATGGTTCCCTGAGATTGGATTTTGGATACCAACCACTAGTTTGATTTGTGAATTTTTTGTCTTCTCTCCACCAAGATGACATGATTTTGCTGGTATCATGTGATGCATAGAAACTCAAGATGAAATCAGTGCTCATCTCAGAATCTTTGAGCTTATAGTAAATCTGAACTTCTGATGGTAGGAATACTCCGATGCATTCGACGTTATCATCATTAATCAAACATTTTTGGGCATCAGTGTGGTCAATAATCCACTTCAGGAGCTCAATGCAAGGAAAGACTGGAGACCGACTTGCCACCATGTGCAGATAAGCTTTGCGAATGTTGGGGAGGACCTCATCGTCGAGTTTCCTTGTTTCAGGATCTCTATGTGGGGTATATTCGAGGGGTTATTCTTTCTTGATTTTCTTGAAAACTTATTCCCAACGAGGAAATGCCATCTTGGCGCCAATACTTGCCTCTGTATCTCCGAAAGTTGGGGGCTGGACAAAGGGCTCCTTGGTGATTCTCTTAATGACGGATACTGGCTTGGGAGTGGATTCTAATTGTCTTGCAACTGATGGGGAGGAGCCTTCTCCTACTTCTGATTCTTGCAGCTTAGGGGCTCTCAGCGATTTCCTGGTGGAAGGCTTCTTCAGAGGCATTGTTCTTGCAATTTAAAATGTCATTTGAACATGCGTATAGAGCAGCGTTGGGTGCGGACATGTAATAATGGAATGCATGAAAACCATTAGCATATTCATACCTATAATGCTTTCTATGATAATTGCTTAATACTCACTGAACTTTGGGCGTTTTCTTCTGGGTTGTTGGCTTCACTCTTCAGTTTGTTCTGAATTTCTTGTTGCGTAGAATGGGACCATGCACAATGAATTGAAAAATATATAACTAGAGAGGTAGTACCAGTCATATCAATCAATTAATACGAGTAATAAATGTAAATTCAAAATAAATTACCCTTGAATTTATGCAAATAAACCTTAACTAGTTGAGGGCGGAGGCACGGGAGAAGATACATTGTATCGGTGGGTTTAACGGATCCTTTTGATTCATGCACGAATTAGTAACTAATTCACGATCTACGAATTAACTACCAGATTTGAATGTGGCATATATGACACATATGGAGGTAAAACGTCTTGTCCCGTCAAATCACTCCGACATAGGGATCGGGGATCGACTGTTTACTCCTTACCTCCGCGCAGTGTTTACTATTACACTTTTTCTACCGAAACCGAATGGATCGGTCTTTGCCGAAATCCTTCCTGAGGTTGTTCGTAGGAAAGAAACACTTTCATCGGTCGATGCTGATGAAGGTCGTTACTTGGATACTTTGACTTTCCAAATGATTTTCACCACCTTTATCTTTCACCGATGCTGAATTTCTCAAGTGAGTCAGGGGAAAAACTTGGGTCATCGATTTGTGCAGACAGTCGATGAAGAAGATCGAGTGGTACCCAAAAAGAAAATGTTCATAGATTTTTTTTAGGGTGTGTTGAGTGCTCAACACGGTATAAGGGCCATAAAATTTGGGCACTAGCTTCTGACAATGCTCGACCTTGAGGGAAGTTTGCTTGTAAGGTTGCAGTCAAAGAAACACCTGATCCCCTTCTGCAAATTGATGTTCAGAGCGACCTTGATCTTCTTGTTGCTTCATGTGATTCTGTGCCATGACCAAATTCTCTTTGAGGGTACGAAGAATAGCCTCTCGAACTGTAAGTGTTTGGTCAATTGCTTGAACCTTCGAGACACCAGGTAAGTATGAGAGAAATGAAGGTGGCTTTTTTCCATATACCACTTCAAAAGGATTCATGCATGTAGCTGTATGGTATGAAGTGTTGTACCACCATCCAACTAGGGGTAACCATTGAGCTCAATGATTTTTCTTTTCCCAAGAAAAACACCTCAAATATGTTTCCAAACACTTGTTTACATCTTCCATTTGACCATCAGTCTGGGGATGATAAGYTGTGCTGATATGCAATTGGGTGCCTTGTAGCTTGAACAGTTCTTGCCAAAAATTTCTTGTGAAAGTTGGGTCGCGATCAGAAACAATAGAGTGCGGCATGCCATGAAGCTTGAAGACCTGATCCATGAAAATTTGAGCCACCATGGATGTTGTAAACGGGTGTTGAAGAGCCCAGAAATGAGCATACTTGGAAAGGCGACCAACAACCACCATGATGACTGATTTATTTCCTGATTTGAGTAAGCCGGTAATAAAATCCATAGAGATATCCTTCCAAATARCAGGTGGAATCGGGAGCGGTTGTAGTGTGCTTGGAGATTTGATTGTTTCGCCCTTGTTGCATTGACACACATCACATTCAGTGACAAAATTATGAACGTCCTATTTCAAAACATCCCAGAAAAAAGAATGTTTGACCCTGTCATAGGTTTTGGTTAACTCGGAGTGCCCCGCTATGGGTGTAGCATGAAGCTTAGAAAGTACCATGGATTTAAGCTTTGATTGTTTAATTAAATACAAACGACCTTTGTATCGAATCTCATCATGGATCCAAGAGTACCCTAGGGAAGCTGGAGCATTGGCTTGCAATTGTTGGATCATATGTGAACTTTTGGGATCTTGTAGCCATTCTTGGCGAACAACTTGAAGCCAATCTGGTACAATGAAGGAAAGAGAAAAAAGGGATCCTTCATCTTCATATTTTCAGGAAAGTGAATCCGTAACCACATTGTATTTTCCTTTCTTGTAAATGATCTCATAATCATATCCATAGAGCTTAGTCACCCATTTTTGTTGCTGCGGGGAGGAAATGCGTTGTTCCAGAAAATACTTGAGGCTTTGATGGTCTGTCTTAATTTGGAAACATTGCCCCAATAGATAACGGTGCCACAGATCAATGACATGCAAAATAACCAACATTTCCTTTTCATAGATTGATTTGCCCAGATTTATTTCAGATAGTTTCTTGCTGGTAAAGGCCAAAGGCCAACCCTCTTGCATAAGGACAACACCAATTCCTTTCCCTGAGGCATCAAATTCCAAGACAAAGGTCTTTTTGAAATCAAGAAGGACTAAGACTGGAGTGGTGCACATGGCCATATTCAAGGTTTGAAAAGCTTGAGCAACTGCTGGATTCCAAGTGAAAGAGTTCTTTTTTAGGAGAGCAGTGAGAGGTGCTGCAATCTTTCCATAATTCTGAACAAAATTGCGATAATACCCTATTAAGACCAGAAATCCACGCAAGCTTTTGAGAGTCTATGGGTGAGGCCAGTCTTGCATAACTTCAATATTTTTAGGATCCACTCTCACGCCATCCTTGCCAACTAGATGACCCAAGTATTCTACTTCTAAGGTGCCAAAAGCACATTTAGACTGTTTCAGGAAAAGTTGGTGCTGAGAGAGTAGATGGAGAACTCGATCCACATGAGCAAGATGGTTTGTCTAGGTTTTTCTACAGATGAGGATATCATCAAATAAAACTAAGATAAACTGACAGAGAAAAGAACAGAATACATGATTCATGAGGCTTTGGAAGGTGGAGGGGGCATTACACAGGCCAAAGGGCATGACCAAAAACTCATAGTGGCCCTCATGATTTATAAAGGAAGTCTTGATAATGTCTTCCTCTTTCATACGTATCTGGTGGTAGCCCGAATGAAGATCAAGTTTATTGAAGAATTGGGCACCACTCAATTCATCCAGGAGGTCATCAATGATAGGAATGGGAAATTTGTCTTTAATGGTAAGTTTGTTGAGGGCATGGAAGTCAGGACACTTTCACCAAGAACCTTATTTCTTCAGGACCATGACCATAGGAGAAGAGTAGGGGCTCATACTAGGGCAGATAATGCCTGCATTAAGGAGTTCCTGGACCATTTTCTGAATTTCATTTTTTTGGGAAAAGGGTTGATGATACGGACGGATATTGGGAGGAAGGCTTCTCGGTACAAGGGGAATGGAATGATCATGAACACCACGGGAAGGAGGGAGTCCTTGGGGATTTGAAAAGAACACTTGACGTTTAGAAAGGATGGCTTGGAGGTCTTGCGACACTGAGGGTGTCTCTATTGCTTGTATGGCACGGTGTTGGGCAATAACACCATAATGACCTTTTTTGAGCATCTTTTCCATGCGATGGGAACTAATGATCTCAAGTGAACCGATGATGATGCCTTAGAACTTATATTGGTGGCCCTCCTGGTCGAATTGCATGTTTAATTCCTTAAAATCCATGAGAATGGGACCCAAAGTCCTTAGCCAGTCTTCACCCAACACAATGTCACAACTGCCCATGTTGATAGAAAACATAGGAGATTTCAGGTGGTAGTCACCAATTTGGAGATGCACATTTTCACAACGCCCTCCACATTACATGAATCCACCATTGGCAATCATGATTTGGAAATTATTGATGGCATGGATGTAGCAATGAGTTTCTTGGGCAATGCGGTGATGAATAAAATTATGGGTGCTTCCATTATCGACCAGAATGATGACCTTTCGATGCTTGATGTAACCGATTAGCTTGCAGGTTTGGGGAGTAGACAAGCCAAAGAGAGCATTGAGGGAAATGACTGGTTCTACTTCGGGAGGGTCTGAAGGAGGGGTTATGTCAGTGGTTTCAGGTGACTCATACATAAGGGGAATTTCAACATCCTCCTCTGAAATATCCTCGAAGATGGCCATAAAAATATTTTGTTCCTTCCACTTGTGGCCCGAGAAATATTTGTCATCACAATTATAACAAAGGCCTTTTAGTTGGCATTCAACCATTTCTACCCTAGTCAATTTTTGGATCTTTAGTGGAGCGGAGGGAGTAGTGGGATTTAGTGGTTTAGGGCGAGGGATAAAGTAGGGTTTTTAGTTTTGGGAAGATACAACATGTTGTGCTTATTTATCTCTTTTAGTAGCCTCCACCCAACTTCAAGGTCGATCCATGAGGACATGGGCCTGAATCTCATACTTGAGGCCACTGATAAAACAATCTCAGAAAAAGGCATTAGACATGCCCTATGTTCGAAAAGCCAGGCGCTCAAAGGCAACTATAAAGTCTTCCACTGTTCCTGATTGTTTCAACTTTGTCAAACGGCCCAAATGGTTGGTGTCAGTGTCAAAGCGTTCATAAATCTCGGCCACAAAGTGTGTCCAAGCAATATACCCTTGATGGGAGGTTTTTCTCCATTGCCATCAGTGCCAACGTTCTTGATCTAGATGGAGAACACCATACCATATTTTGGCCAAGTCATCTGTAATGTCGTATAAAGAGAAATAATGTTCCATTTGGGTTACCCAACCAGTGGGGTCTGAGCCATCAAATTTGATCACATTCGCCCGCGGGAGGTGTAGGTCATGTTGAAAGTGAAGGTGTTGAAAGTTATGGGAATGAGAGGAATGTTCACCTTCAGTATATGGAGGTGAGTCAGAGGAAGGGTTATCTATAGGGATATGAAGATTGGTGCAGAGTGATGAAAAGACATATTCAAGATGGGTGGTCAGATCCTGTTTGATTTCCTCCATTGAGGACTGCATGGTTGTATTGATGGAGACAACATTGGCACTGAGTTGTTTCACTTCTTGTTGGGTCTCGATGAGACTAGATTACAAGGTATTGAAGTGAGCTTCCAAGTCTTGGCTACGGGTATGGGCCATGAGGATGAGGGAACTGAAAAGGGGCGGGTGGGTTCAAACATTTTTTTGAAAAATGATATGTATGAATGTGATAAGGGAGAAGAGATGAATCCAATGGAATAGGTCTCAAAAATTTCTAGACTTTTTTATTTTTATTTTTTACACCCGCGGAGTTATACTCCGGTCTGAAGAATACTACAGTGATGAAATGCCCAAATGCTTAACCACGAAGAAATGTGTAGTGATTTGGCAACCCGAACACCATTGTGTGGCAATAGATCTTGTCTGTTTTAATTTGTTTATGTTTCTATCCGCAAGGGTTCTACAGACAAGGGTTTGCCCTGTGCTATAGCTCTATGATATACGTGTGGGGTCCAATAGTAGTACTCAGACCAATATCGCAGGGCACTAACTAAGGGGGATAGACCGTACCCTTAGCTGTACTACCCGACTACCCAGGTACTAGAGAGTATCTTCCCGAGTGCTGTTCTCAGTGGCACTATAGTAGTCAGGCGACCGATTGTTTTATCTAAAGAGGGATTTAGGTAATCTAGGCTGATCCGTACACAAGTGTTGTTTGATGCACTACCACTCGAAGGGGTACCAATAGGGGTTACAAGGGTGGCCAACAGATGTGCGCTTAAGTACCACTTGTATTTCCTTCATGTATGAATCCCTCAACCATGGGTTTACGCACGTAACAATAGATCTTTGTGACTTAAAGACGACGGAATACGTCTCTAGCTAGAAAAAAAATTAACCCACAATTTCTACCGAGGAAAGTTCTCTGATACCACTTATAATATACCAGATATAAAAAGTATGCAGAATAGAAATAAAATGCTAGAAATGGAAGAATAACAACAATATAACCAGAACAATCACCACAATAGCACTGGAATGATATAAGAATAACAACACAAATAACACTTTGATTCTGAAAGCAATGTTCATGGGCCTCTTCAAGGGGGGAACCTCTAGTTGAGCATATCTCTATTACATAATATCCAAGCTAGGGTTCTCATACCCTAGACTCCTATTTATACTAAATATGTCTATCAAAAGAAGCATCTAGAGGAAGATCTTTCTAGAAGTGGAAGATTCTATTAGGTATTCTTACATTCGACTTATTCTATTTTATTGCAAGGCCTTATTAATATTGACCTTTATTACATCTGAATATATTGTTCTACCTATGTGCGGGTTAGGACCCTAACAACAGATGTCAAGGTGGATGATACAAAAACAATTGGTATCTTTTTTAGAGATCGATGAGAATCAATGGGCAGATCCAAGAGTTGTTTTGAGGTACAATGACATCCTGCAAAAATAACAAGAGGATAAACCCTGGAAGAAAGAGCTACCCTTTTAGAAACAAAGGGGGAGAACAATTAGTAAAAATTCATTGATTGCAAGAGGAGTTACTAGTGGTAAGAGAAGTACTTACACAGATAGATCATAGGAGAAGAAACCCTTTTCCATTGATGTCAAAGGGGGAGAGAAACTTCATAAAAGGAAAAATTCATAAGAGGAAAGCATCAACACAGGGGGAGTTTTGTATATGAAGTTAGTGTGTTGACCTCAATGACAAAGGTGGAGATTGCTAGAAATATTGTCATTGATGTCAACAGTCGATGAGATAATCTGTTTTTTAATGATGAAGTATATCAGATGAGATTACCATTGATGTCAACATGTATATCAGTTAGAAGAAGATATCAAATTGTGTGTAGAGATCAAAATAGTGAATAAGTGAAGCTTAGGAGGGTTAGCGAACGCAGAGATCAAAGCTTAGAAGGATTAACAATTGACTATCAGTGGATAAAAGAATGCACATATAGTATTAAAGCTCACAAGAATTAGCGAGTGAAGAAGTGCATTGCAGAAGTATCAATCAGGATCGAAGGAAATGGTGAGAGGCCACAACAGTCCTCTGATCAGAGTGACAAGCTCAAGAGCCATCCGATCAAGAGGTCGACCATGAGATTAAGGATCATAACCATCGGATAGGAGCACGTAGGACCAATAATGGTTATATCCAATAGAGATGCAAGGAGGATAAGCCCAGGAGTTAGTCAACACTCCAAGGTCGCAAAATGGTCCTGGCCGTTGGAGCCAAAGGACATGAGTCGAGCGATTGACATTTTTCTGACTCACAAACTAAAGAAGTCAAAGACAGAGATGTAGGAACTCGTGATACATGAAATCATGAGAAGATTTGAACCGTCAGATTGTGTTCTAGTGGAAGAACATGATAAGCTACAAGAGCTACATCATAGAATAGATCTCGACCGTCAGATCATCAGAAAAGATCACAGTTGTTGATCGTTCCGAAAATATCACAGTCGTTGATCATTCTGAAAATATCATAGTCATTGATCGTTTTGAAATCATTGAGACTATCCATTGTTAAGGAGAGAACATGGAGAAGGGTCATCGTTTCACTGACTCGAAGAATGGAAAAGTAAAACGTAAGTGTTGTGGGAACTCGTGATATGAGAGGTCGCAAAGAGATCCTAGCCATCGATTGAAAGGAGAACACATCAATGAATTCGGGGATTCATGATTATGAGAAACAACGATGAGAGTTGTTCGAAAACCCGAAATGTGAAAATGCGAAACAGTTAGCCCTGGGTCATAACCTGAGGTCACATGTAAAACAGGTTGTGGAAGAGGATCCAACACCTTTAGTCAGGATTTTTCCGATTCAGAGATCGGGAGGTTGGACATAACATACAACAAACAACCCCGAAGGACGAAGCCCCGAAGTCGAGGAAGCAAGACATGTTGACAGAACATGTCAGCAAGGATGTGTGGGATATCCATGTCAGCGAACCTCATCAGTAAGGATGCGTGGATCCATGTCAGTAAGACTACGTCAGCAATGACATATGGTGCAATCAGACACTGACAAGTGTCAAGTTGATTCAACATTTCAGGTACGTGAAATTCACGAATATGAGTGACACATAGAAGCTAATCGACTCGTGACAGGCCATCTTGTGATGTAAGAAGT
>SNQJ01S0273753.1:0-11554 GCA_010110895.2 Picea sitchensis | reverse complement strand
AATAATTTTATGAGTTACAACTCAAACAGATGATGATGGAGGACCTTATAAATAAATTTCTGGAACTACTAAGGTTCATACCATACATCCGGGAGGATAAGGTAAAAATCCAACGATTATTAAGTTGTTTACCACAGTCCTACAGGGACATAATTGAGTTTGTCAACCCCAAATCCTTGAGTGAGGTATTCCCAATGCCTGGAAGGATAAGAAGCAAGATCGAATGAACCAACGGAAGAAGGGATACCAACCAAATCCTTATCAGAATGCAACAAAAAATTTCCCAAGGAAGGATTTTCACTCCAATCATCTGAATGCGCAAGGTAGCGGTAAACCGGTAAACTTGGGAATGAAGAAGTTTGAGGAAAACTCCCACGAACCATTAAAGTATTGGGAATGCAAAGAGCCTCATCTAAAGAGGAATTTTCCATGTTTAATTTCAGAAAACAAAATTGTTTTTCACAATTTTTAGGAAGCCTCGACAGTGGGAGACGTGGGCAGAAGCCTGCATCAGATAAATGCAACCATAGATGGTTGACAAGCTGACCACCTGTCCTTGGTGGTAGAAATCGAAGGTAAAATCAATGACACCCGAATTTATGTTTTAATTTACCCTGGAGCTACGTTAATTTATATTATTCCTGATATAGTAGAGTCAAATAAACTTAAGAAACGGAAGCACGCAAAATCATGGCTTGTACAATTAGCAACAGGTACTAAAAGGAAAGTAGTTGACTTTATTTTTTATTTTGAGTTCAGCTTATATGGTCAAAATATAAGGACCAATCTGAGCATCCTACCACTAGGATCTTATGATATGACTGTCGGGATGGATTGGTTGGAACAACATAAAGCAGTACTAGATTGTTATACAAAGGTTCTTAGCTATAAAGATGAATTTCGCACTGTTAGAACATCCCAAGGTGTACCAAAACCTTTATCAGTCAAACAACTTTCAACGATGCGACTCAAGAAATGTATTAGAAAGGGATGCCAAGTTTATGCCATCCAAGTGACGAATATATTAGAAAAAAAAGTTAAGCCAAAGTTAGAAGACTTCACTGTCCTACATGAATTCAAAGAGATGTTTGTGGATGAGATACCAAAATTACCTCCTAGAAGGGAAATAGACTTCTCCATAGACATACTACCCAGTTCAACCCCTATCTCAAAGGCACCATACTGAATGAGTCTACCAGAACTAATAGAATTAAAAATACAATTACAGGAATTGTTGGACAAAGAGTATATCAGATCGAGTGTCTCACCATGGGGGGCACCAATCCTGTTTGTGAAAAAGAAAGATGGTACTCTAAAACTATGTATTGATTATAGACAACTGAACAAAATGACTATTAAGAACAAGTACCCCTTACCAAGGATAAATGATTTGTTCGATCAAGTAGGCGGGGCCTAGATATTTTCAAAGTTGGATCTATGATCCCTTTATCATCAAGTTTGGATAAAAGACGAGGACATAAGAAAAACAACTTTTCGGACAAGATATGGACACTACAAGTTTGTAGTCATACCTTTCAGACTCACTAATGCACCAGCCACGTTTATGTGCCTGTTGAACAGTATTTTCAGTCCATACTTAGACAAATTTGTATTAGTATTTATCGATGATATTTTGGTCCATTCAAAAATAGATGAAGAACATGATGAACACTTAAGAATAGTTCTGCAAACGTTGAGGAAACACAAAATGTCATAGAATTTGACAAGTCTGACTTCTATCAGAGAAAATACAATATCTAGGACATGTAATTTTAGCGGAAGGCATTGTCATGAACACGAAAAGGATTATCCATTATGGAATGGTTTGTACCTAAGGATGTAGCGGATATTAGGTCATTCATGGGAATCCGCGAGGATATTACCGCAGATTCATAGAAGAGTTTTCCAATATAGCCTACCCTATCACATCATTACAAAGAAAGGGACCAGTTCAGCGGAGAATGTCGGAACAATTTTAACAAAATTTGAAGAATTATTGACAAGCTGCACCGATATTGGTGGAACCCAGGTAAATACTTTACCATCTATGTTGATGTAAGTAAAGAAGGACTAGGTGGTGTCTAACTCAGGAAGGACATGTTGGCTGATTATGAGTCCTAGAAATTTAAATAACATGAGAGAAATTGTCACTCATGACTTAGAATTGGCGGTGGTAATACACGCCTTAAAATGTGAAACATAATTGGAAAAAAATTCTTACTACTAACGGATAATAGCAGGGTGAAATCTATGTTTAACCAACCAGACCTTAATGGAAAACAAGCAAGATAAAGGTCTAACCGCACATAGGTGAATCCCGATAGCCGGATGTAAGGTCAATATTAATAGAACCTTTCAATAAAATAGAATAAAGGCGGATGTAAGAAGACCTAATAGAGCACCAGCTTCTAGGATCTTCTCAAGATGCTTCTTTTAGTATAAATAGGATTAGGAGAACCTAACTTGGATGTGTGTGTGTGCCAGGCCTTTCGATTGGAGAGTTTCCCCTCGAAGAGGCAGATATTACTATCTGATTCAAAGTGTTATTACTGTTGCTATTTAAATATGGCTTCTGTGTATTGTGAGATTATGCTGGATATTTTGCTATTACATCCGTTTCTAGCATTTCGTTTCTGTTCTGCATATTTTACATATATCTGGTATCTTGCAAGTGTGAGTAGTTTCCTTGGCGGAAATTGACAGGGTAATTTTTTTAGGGTAGAGGCGTATTCCGGTGTCTTTAAACCACAAAGATCACAATAGATTCGCTCATAAACCCGCGGTTGAGGATTCATACACACAAAAAAATACAAGAGGTTTTAAAGCGTACAGGCATTTGGCCACCCTTATAGCCATGTTGGTACGCCGCCAGTGGTAAGCATCGGACGCTTTGTGTATGGACCGACTCGTTCCTGAAGCCCTCTGTAGATAAACCTATCCATTAAAATTAGGACTGCTATAGTGTCACCGAGAGCCTTTCGGAAGATACTCTCTAGTACTGGGTAGTGGGCCGAATACGGCTAAGGGTGCGATCTATCCTCCTTAGTTAGTGCCACGAAGGATTGGGACAAGTACTTGGACCACATTATATCGAGCCTATAACAGGGCAAACCCTTGTATGATACTGGAATACCTAACCCTTGGGGAACATAAACAACAATATAAACAAGTAAATCGGCGAGATCTATTAACCCGCGCATCTGTATTCGAGGTTTGCTAGTAAATACTCTACGGTTCATAATTTGGGGATTTTAACCTTTGCGGCATTCTTGGAATCGAAAGCATAACCACGGAATTTTCACTCTTATTTGGGACTTATCCCATTAGACTCATCTCTTAACCATCACTTTCATCCATATCATTTTATGCAAATTTTTTGACCCCTGCCATTCTTTTCAGTCACCATTTTCACCATTATTTGAGACCTATTCCATTAGATTCATCTCTTCTCCTATCACTTTTATCCATATCATTTTACGCCAAAAAAAAAAAAATCTGACCCATGTCCTTTTTAGGTCACCCGTCATCATGGCCTTACCCGTAACTAAGAAATAGAGTCTCGCTTCAACACACTGCAGCATAGTTTGCAGAGACCCAACAATAGGGGCGCAACCTTCCGGTGCTACTATTGCCTCCATTGATGCCTCCATGAATGCATCCGTCCATGTAGCCGTGCAATCCGCAATGGTGGAAGTCAAAAATGAACTTGAATGCAATGGATTTAGCACTCTGCACCAAACTCAAAATCCCTCTCGATGATGATGCACCTAAAAGACTGAAGGTGAAACTTCTTCCATTCCTTCCAACCACATCACTTTCAAAGGGACATCTCCCTTCAGCGGTGGATGTAACTAAATTTGATAGCTCGGACCACTGGTTGGGTCCACACAAATGGAACATGCCCCATCTCTACAATACGGATGACTTGGCCAAACTCCGGTATGGTGTTCTCCAGCATTCTTGATCTAGAGCGCCGTGGTGGAAATGGAAAAACTTCCCGTCAAGGATATTTGCTGGACCCAATTTGTTGCTGAGCTTAATAGGCAGCTTTGATACACTGATACCAACCATTTGGGGCGTTTGACCAAATTGAAGCAATCAGGCACGATAGAAAACTTCATAGCTGCATTGAGCGTCGGCCTTTTCAAGACGAGGCTGATGTTTTCTTCGAGAGTGCTTTATCGATGGCCTCAAAGGAGGAGGTTAGGGCCATTATGTCACCATGTCGACCCTCACGACGGGTGGAGGATACTAAAAAATCAAAAGAAGCACAACAAATTGTTTCCTCTCAAAACCGTAAACCTTCCCTTTTCCCGTGCCCCTAAACCGGTAAAGCCCACTACTCCCTCAGCCTTAAAAATCAAAAATTGACCCGAATGGAAATGGCTGACGACAACTCAAAGGGACTCTGTTATAACTGTGATGACAAATGTTCCCGGTGAACAAATGTAAGGAACAAAATCTCTTTATGGCCATCTCGGCGGATATTCGGAGGCCGATGACAATTCCCCTGTTCCCGAGTCACCGGACACTTCTGAAATAAACCCTCCTTCCGACCCTCCTGCTGAGAAGAACCCATCATTTCCCTCAAATGCTCACGACTACGCACCCCAAACTCTCAAATAATCGGTTTATATCAAGTATAAAGGTCATCATCTTGGTTGATAGTGGCATCACCCACAACTTTATTCATCTCCGCATTCGACCAAGAAACCAACTGCTATATCCATGTCTTTGTTAATAATTTCCAAATCATAGCGCCAATGGGGCTCTATATGAATGTGGAGGATCTTTGTGAAAATGTGTGTCTCAAATGGGTGACTACAACCTCAAATCCCATATGTTTCTATTGACATGGGAGGTTGTGACATTGTGTTGGTGTCGATGGCTCGAGTGGGTCCCCATTCTCATGGAATTTCAGAAATTAACCATGCAATCTGACCAAGGTGACCACAAACATAAATTTCAAGGCATCAACGTAGGTTCTCACGAAATCATCCCAGTTCTCATGTATGGAGAAATTTCTCAAAAGGTCATTCGCGTGTCATAATACAACCGTGCCATTCAAGCCACAAAGATCACAGGTACCCAAGACCTCAAGCCCTCTTGTCTAAACATCGAACAATCTTCTCCACTCCCCAAGGTTCCCCCTTTCCGTGGTGTTTGTGATCATTTCATTCCCCTTGTCCTAGGAAGCTTTCCCCCCAACATATGTCCATATGCATACACGCGAAAAAGAATGAAATTAGAAAAAATGGTCCGGAAATCCCTTCTTGCGAGGTCATCGTCCTGGAATGCCGCTCTCTCCAGTCGTCGTAATTTTAAAGAAGAGGTTCTTGAGAATGTGTCTGACAGGGCTCTCCAATAAACTCACCATCAAAGACAAATTTCCCATCCAGGTCATTGATGACCTCACCGGATGGTAGTGGTGCCCAATTCTTCACCAAACTTGATCTTATTTCGGGCTATCACCAGATCCGTATGACAAAGTCTGACATTCCTAATGGCGCTTCGCACTCATGAGGGGCCACTACGAGTTTTGGTCATGCCCTTTGGGTTGTGTAGCCCCTCCACCTTTGAGCCTCGCATGAACCATGTCTTCCGCCCTTTTCTTAGTCATTTTGTCCTAGTTTTTCTTTGATGATATCCTCATATATAGAAGACATGCAGGAAAAACCATATGACTCATGTGGATCAAATTCTCAACCTACTGTTCGGTACCATCTTGCACCTCAAGCAGGTCCAAATGTGCTTTTGGTGCATCCAGTAGGAAAATACTTGGGTCACCCTAATTGGGCAAGGATGGCGTCGAGGTGTGGACCCGAAAAGAATTGAAGCTATGCAAGATTGGCCGCACCCTAAGACTCTCAAAAGCTTGCATGGATTTTGGGCCTCACGGGGTGTCATAAAGTTCATCAGAACTATGGAAAGATTGCGGCACCTCCACTGCACTCCTTAAAAATAATACTTTCACTTGGACCCCACGGTATCGGCACCAAACTTGAAGATGGCCATGTGCACCCTGGGTTCTGGCTCTCCGAGACTTCACAAAGACATTTTGTGTTGGAATGTGATGCATCAAGGAAAGGCATTGGTTTTGTCCTTATGCAAGAAGGAATGCCTTTGCTAAGAGCAAACAAGCTAATGCATGAAGAATTTGGGCAAACCTATTTATGAAAATAAATGTTGGCGATTCTACATGCAGGTTAGTTCATGGCATCCTTATCTCTTGGGGCAATGATTCCAAATTAAGACAGACCATCAAAACCTCAAATATTTTCTGGAATAGCGTGTTCCTCCCAGGAGAAAACAAAATGGGTCACTAAGCTCTTTGAAACATGATTATGAGATCATTTACAAGAAGGGGCAAAGACAATGTAGTGGCGGATACACTTTGTCAGAATATGAAGATGAAGGATCCCTTTATCTTTCCTTCATTGTACAC
Organism: Picea sitchensis; assembly: GCA_010110895.2. Taxonomy (NCBI): domain Eukaryota; kingdom Viridiplantae; phylum Streptophyta; class Pinopsida; order Pinales; family Pinaceae; genus Picea; species Picea sitchensis. The sequence continues at coordinate 5,109 of SNQJ01S0273753.1, read as the reverse complement.
GATTTGCTCCAAAGTGGCCACCGAGGAATGGCTGCAAGAACAAAGTTCCATCTAATTCAGCAAGCTATGAGAACAAAGCGAGGCTCCCAGGGGGTACTCTTGGCTTTAGGATGAGGTTTGATACAAAGGTGGCTTGTATTTAGAAGTAAACAATCCAAGCTCAAATCCGGTACTCTCTGAGCTTCATGACACACCCATTGAGGCTTTCGGGGTTCACCAAAACATATGGCCGAGTTAAACATTCTTTTTCTGGGATGGTATGAAGCGGGACATCCGTCAGTTTGTGGCTGAATGTGGTATGCCAGCGCAACAAGGAGAAATAGTCAAATCTCGGGCACACTACAACGCTTCAATTCCCGATATTTGGAAGGATATATCTATGGATTTTATTCTGAGCTTGCCAAATCCCGGAATAAATCATTGATAATGGTAGTGGTGGATCAACTTTCCAAGTATCCTCAAGTACGTATGCTACCCACCCATTCTGCGTCCACGGTGGCCCAAATTTTCATGGATCATGTGTCTTCAAGCTTCATGGCATGCCAAACTCTATTGTTTACGTCGAGACCCAACTTTCACAAGCAATTTTTGGCAAGAACTGTTTTAAGCTACAAGGCACACAAGTGCATCTCATCTCATCTTATCATCCCAGACGGATGTGGCAATTCGTCAGCAAGTGTTTGAAACCTATCTGGTGATTTGCATAAAAAAACAGCACCAATGGGCTCAATGGTTTTCGCCGAATTGTGGTACAACACTACATACCGTATAGCGCGGCTCCTTTGAAGCGATTATGGATAGAAATACGTCGGTTCTCTCATACTAAAGTTACCTCGAGAAGATTTGACGGTCGACCAAACATTTACAGTCCGGGGGGATATCCTCCGTGCCCTTAAAGAGAACTTGGTCATGGCCTAGAAACGAGAATGAAGCGACAAGATCCAAAGATTAAACCGGAGCGTCCAATTTGTAGAAGGGGATCAGTTGTTTTTGAGACTGCAACCATATCAACAAACTTCCCTCAAGGCGGTGATGTCGAGGAAGCTAGCACCCAAATTTTATGGCCCATACATAGTTCTAAAGCGTTAATTTAATTCGGTGGCATATCAGTTAAACTCGCGGTCGGTCGAAGCTACATCCACGTTTTCATGTTTCTGCTTTGAAGAAGGTGATTGGAACCGATTGCCAACTTCAAATAACCTTCTAGAGTTAGCTGAAGAGGGGTCCATTTGGATACAACCAAGAGCAGTTTTGGACCAACGGGAGCATCACCTACGTCAGAGAAACATCAAAGAAGTGCTCATGGTGGAAAGATATGACTCAGTGAATGCCACCCAGGAACTAGCTACCGATACACCGCCGGTTTTTACATCTCAAGCGAGGACAGGCTATTTTAAAGAGGAGGCAGACATGTTAAGGTCTAACCCGCTTTATAGGTAGATCAATGTATTCGGATGTAATAAAGGTCAATAATAATACCTTTTCAATAAAATAGAATAAAGGCGGATGTAAGAAGACCTAATAGAAACTTCCGGCTTCTAGAGGATCTTCCTCTAGATACTTCTTTTATTATAAATAGAATTCAAGGATCTTCCTCTAGATGCTTCTTTTTAGTATAAATAGGAGTCGAGGGTATGAGAACCCTAGCTTGGATATTATTGTAACAGAGCACTGCTCGATTGGAGGTTGCCCCCTTGAAGAGGCCTCTGAACATTTCTATCTGATTCAAAGTGTTATTTTTGTTGCTATTTCGTATATCATTTCTGTGTATTGTGAAGATTATGCTGGATATTTTACTGTTATTCTGTCATTTCTAGCATTTCGTTTTTGTTCTGCATATTTTATATATATGGTATCTTGCAGGCTAGCCTTCTTGAGCAAATTCGACTTCGAGGTCAGACATATCAAGGGTAAGGAAAATAAAGGAGAAGACGCTTTAAGAAGAAGAATCCATGTGTTATTTGAGATAAATATCAACAGGGAAGAAAGTGATATGGAACAAAGAATAAGGACGACAAGTATTAACGATAGAAACTACACTAAGATGATGGAATAATTACAAAATGGTACTGCAAACTCAGATAAACTAGATCTAAGTGTCGACAAGAAGGGACTATTACCATTTAAAAACAAACTTTACATACCAAATTCAGTAGAGTTAAAATTAACAGTTTTGGACGAAGTGCATAAGAAACCATATTATGGTCATCCAGGTTACCAAAAAAAAATAACAACACTCGGAAAATTATTTTACTGGCCTAATATGAAGGGCGAAACAACAGAGTACTTGGCTAGGTGCCAAGATTATCAGTAGGTTAAGGCCAAACACCATCATCCAACTGACCTATTACAACCATTATCAGTACCAGATTGGAAATGGGAGACCATATCGCTGGACTTCATAATAGGTTTTTCTAAAACTCAGAAACCAAATGATTCTATCATGGTTGTAATCGATAAAATCATTAAGTCTTCACACTTTATTCCTGTAAAGTCTACTTTTAAAGCTATAAACATTTTTGAAATATTCATGAAAGGAATTTTTAGACTGCATGGTATTCCTAAAATGGTGATTTTAGATAGAGATGTAAAATTCACATCCTCTTTTTGGAAGGAATTGTTTGCAGGGATAAATACTAATTTGAACTTCAGTATGAGTTACCATCCACAAATAGATGGATAGACCAAAAGGACAAACCAAATCATAGAGGACATGCTCCACATCTATGTAAGAACAAAACCAAACAGGTGGGAAGACTACCTACACTAGGTAGAAAATGCATATAACAATGGGTACCAAACTTTGGCTAAGTTGAGCCCTTTCGAAATACTATACAACAGAAAGTGTACAAATCCAATTAGCTGGAATAACCCGGCTGACAGACTCATGGTTGGACCAGAGATGCTCCAAGAAATGGAGAACATGGTAAGGAAAATACAATAGAGCTTGAAAGAAGCACATGACAGACATAAGAGCTATGCATATAAGAAAATAAGACACTTGGAATTTCAAGTGGGAGACCATGTTTAATTGAAATTCAAATCCTGAAAAATCTCGTTGAAGTTAGGGAACTCTGCCAAGCTGGCACTCAGGTTTTGTCGGCCTGTTATCCCCAATTTCTAGGGATAACTAGGAGATCATGTCTTGAGGCCCACAGGTCCTAGACATGGAGTACTAAGAGCAAGATTGACCTGAGCATGGCCCTGGAGGGCCCATCTTTCTTCTCTTTCATTAGACTTGTCTTGTCAGCAGCAACAACATCCATCACCTTCGGCTTGGACTTGTATCAGAGAAGACTCTTGCTCCATGAGGTAATTGGTCCAGGGATCATGGTATGTGTCATATTTGATCATTATGACCTTTAGATATATGCATCAAATTCCTTTTATTTCTGACGACTGCTTGGATCTTACACTAACCCACTTGACCATGGTTGGGGTGATTGACAGGGTATCCTAGCAAGCTTGTACCCATAGCTTTTCATTTTCCATCGGGGGATTTCTGAAGGGCCATCATCTACTCCCATCATATGATCACTTTTACATCTTATCTCCCACTCAACTGCCCCTTTCCCCTAGTCCGTGCATTAGGGTGATCTATTTGTGGGGTTACATCTTATCTCATGGGAAGAACGGGCTAAAGGCCTAGAAGGTAAAAGCAGTTGGTTAAAGTTAAAATCCATAAAAATGAAACCTAGAGATGCGTCGCCCAGGGATCCCTGAGAAGGAAATACACGGCCTCTCAACAAGAAATAAGAGGGACCCGAAGAAAACAAAACAAGACCTAGCTAAGAGAATAGGGGGTCCCATCACGAGCCAACCTATTATGTTCATGGATACCTAGCAGTATGACATTGCCGTCATCTGGTTACCACGCCAGGGCAGTGACCTTTGGTTGCATGGCCAAGGGAAAGGGGGTCTCATCACGAGCCAACCATATCATCTTTGTGAAAGTATTTGTGGGTAACATTGTCAGCTCCGGTCACCATGCCAAGGCAGTGTCCTCTAGTTAGACCTTCAAATAAAATAAATAAGAAAAAGAAATAAAGAAAAGAAAGAATAAAGGCAATAAAGGGCTTGAAAAGAATTGCATCCATGACAGGTACAACTCGCCTTCTACAAAGGCACCCACAGATAATATCGTACACCCCTATCTTTCACTCTACCCATATTTATGGACATCCCTTGACCACATCATCGTGTGTTACATGGCTAGGATGATATCATCTGGAGACTTTCCTTTTCCTATGGATGCTGGCCCAATAGGGTGTTTTGTCTTTTTCTTCGGCTTTGTATTGTAGGTCATTGTAATATCTTTGAGCTATTGAATGATATATCATGGGTTTTATGCATGTATTTGATAAAATTGATAATGAAATATGATTGACATTGCTATGATCCCCGTGACTAATGAGATCAGAGGGCGAAGTTTTTGATGTGGAGGACCATGCCCGATGGACAGGTACCAGTTGGACCGGTACACATGGGGAGATGATTAGCTCATACCTCCATGGGTCTGAAGAGCCCATCAGATGGTTGTCGGGACCCCATTAGGGGCAGAGACAGAACAATGATTGATCGAGCCTTTTCACATGAGAAGAAGAAGGATGTTCCATCCAGGACACTTTGGTTGAGCCCAGCCCAAGGGATTTGACCCACCTCAGATTGAATCTTTTCTTTTTGATGGCTAGGACGTCACCCAGGAGGCCTTGACGTCACCTTGAGTGTGTGGTAGTTTGACAGGATGGATGGCACGTGTGGAAGCTTGGAGGATCTCAGGAAGGGCTAATGTTTGACTTATGGACGTTGGACTAGCCCTAAAAGGGCCTAATGTCTCCATCAAAGGGGCTTGACTTCTCACTTTTGCTCATTTATGTATTTTACCCAGCATTTAATGTAAAAATAGTATGATTTTGGTTTGTATCCTTGTCAGCTATTTTGAATGACCTAATTTTAGTTATAGGTCATGATACACTATATATTGAGGATGTTTTTCCCTCATTTGAACATAACACACAACTCACTCTCTTGTGAGGTCTGATTTTTGCGCCCTACTAGGGTATTTGGTCTTTTAAAGTGAGGCGCACTTGTTGATGGAAGGATTTTCTT